>MU795389.1:0-25239 GCA_027886305.1 Lentinula aff. lateritia | reverse complement strand
CCGGATCAACAATATTGTACATGATGGGTGCAAGTCATATGAAGAAGTAGTGAACATAACAAACTGATTACGGGGTACTCTCGGTGCAGCCGAAGTGGGTACCCTCTTTAAAAACCCTGCTGAAAGCCAGAAGATGGGGAGGACATAGTGTTAGCACAATCGAGTAATTCCCTTATTTGACCAATCTGGTTGGAAAAGTCCTGGTCAGGGGGGCTTGGAGTAGCAGGTACAGTGGCCAGGGCGGGTGTTGGGGTTGAGGCAGCAATCTGGACTGATTTGTTTGGGAACAAGGAGAATGGTGTGGATCCCGTGGCTGATATCTGTTGACGGCGGGGCTGCTGGCATCAATCCCAGTCTCATCCCAGTCCCATGAACTTGTCCTGGCAGACGGACTCCAGGTGTCCACGACATCCACAGTAGCGGCAGGTGGTTTCTTTGTGTGGACAGTTCTGCTTAACGTGACCTTGGGCACTGCAGCCAAAGCATCATCCCCACATGCAGGCCAGGAAAGCCTCCCTTGTATTCCCATTACTAGTGTGGGTAGCATTGATATCCATTGCATGCGGGTCAACAGTGGCTGTGTGGGAGCGGGTAGGTCCGAGGTTTCAGCCAGTCAAGGTGGGGTCATGCAAGTAGACATTCACTGATACTGCTCTCGTGATGGCCTCCTTTAGGGTACCAGCGATTTCTTGACCGATATTTACTGTGATCAGATTCTGTCGTATCTCCGGAAGTAGGGCAGCATAGAAGCGTTCTCATAGGTCAATGTCAGACATCTCAGTCCGACTTCTGATGTCCTGGAATTTCTGAACAAATTCCGCTACCGCCTGTCCTTTACCCTGCTTGAGAGATTGAATTGTATTGCGGGCTTCCATACTTGGGTCTATCGGCTCAAATCACTGACCAAAATCTATGAGGAACTTCGCCCAACTGCCTTCAAAAGGGGGATTCTCTGCATTGAAATGTAGAAAGTGGGGGGTTGCCCAGTCTCCAGCACCTTCTGTGAAGAATCCCAAAGCGGACTTGATAAGCTTTACCTGACTGTTGGCGAGATCAGGTTGTTCTGATGCCCAGTTCTGGAATTGAGCTCTGAATTGATGCTTCGGAGCTGTCTTTACCCTTGAATACCTTGGACTTGTTCATGCTTAATTTGGAGGACGAGCGTTCCTTCATGGCTGTAGCGAGGTTGGCTACTTGTTTAATGAGCTGAGTCATGAGCTCATCTGCAGTGGTGGTCTGGGCAGGGGTTGACATGATAGGAGCAGGTGATGGTAATTGGGGACAGGGAATGGGCAAGAAGGTTGTATCGTCTATAGTAAATGGCTCTTGGACCGAGTTGGGAATGGCGTTGGGGCAGGGTTGAGAGTCGCAGTCGTACCAGCTATCGTCGGTGTTGTAGACGTGATGTTGGTCTCTGGGGTCAAGTGCGTGTAAGAGTGCGGAGCAGTCTACTCTGGTGGCAGGTATTTCGGAATTGGACGGAACTGAGGAAGATGTGATGTCTGTGGATCCTGCAAGGACAACCTTATTGGTAGGCTGTCAGTGCAGTAATGGATCTTGACCTTATGTCACAAAGCGTCAGCAATGGAGTGACTAAGCGGGACAGCACTGCAGAGCAACAGGGCAAGCGGCAGAGCGGAGCAACTGAGCAGGCGGTAGAAGCAGAGTAACTGAACGGAGCATGGACAGACTGGTCCCAAGATAATGACAGAGAGGTCAAGATAAGGGACCAGGTAGTGGGGAGCTGGCTTTATATACACAATCCGATCTGCAAGAAATTACAATGTAATACTGTACAGTTTGACAATAAAGAAGGTGGTGGAAGCCGGTAGAAGGAGAAGGGTAACAGATGGATCAGTAATCAATGAGGGTTTGACAATGGTGGGACGTGAAAGTGATGGAGTGATGTATCGTGCAAATAAGGGTGTAGAGATGGTGAGAAAAGGAAAATAATAGGGGCTATGTACTTCATGACAAATAGAAGAAACACACAGGCTAAAGCTCAAGAAGTAATATCTACCCCCCTTTTTACTTTGGTTGCTATTCTTACCTTTACCCCCATAGGAAGATGACGAGAATGAGAATACATTTTAAGTGGGGGCTTTGTATGTTATTCCCGTGGGCATTCAGTTAACTGTAAGTCCCAATTACTTTTAAACTATTTATTTAGTCATTCGTTGTATAGAGGAATTGAAATAAGCTGGCTCTTGACCATCAATGTTGCACTCCAAGGAGGTTCTTCTGGCTTGAAAATGAGTCCCCGTTTCTATAATGAGCTGGTTCAATCAGGCCTAGGTGCCCAATCTCAAAGGTTTAACAACCCAAGCCTTACATTCAAGAAGTCCATGTCATTTGATGATATTATAACCCACCTTTGGCAGGCTCTTCCGTTACTCATGGAGCACTTGGACAATGACAATTCCGTGACAGCCAATCTGTTCCATCCCACTACCTATAGAAACGACGAACACAAGTTTCTGCCAAATCTTCTATTTTTTGTCAAAGAGGAGAGGTGTCTGGAGCACATCAGGAACCAACTTCTGTTCCCAAATGAACATGATCTTTTTGAGCTTTGCTTCAAAAATAAAAAGACTGGCCTTCACGACAGGATCCTCTTCTTGGGTAGGTACCTATTTTTCTGGATAGAGTATTCACTCAGTTTCAGTTTCTGTCATAGCAACGCTGGAGACTATTCCAATCTCCACTCAAAGGTTGTGGCGCACTGCTACAATTTTTTCTTGTGAGCAAGCCATAGATCCAGTAGTAGCTCTCCAGAGATTAAAAGCTCAAGATGAGACGGCTAAGAAAGATAGGAAAGGGAAGGGAAAGGCTTTATTCTTCCTAGCTTCTGACTCTGGATCGTCGGAATCTTCAAATGAGTTGAAGCCTGAATCACCTCCAGCTCTTTCATCAACTCAAAAGCTCAAGAGAAAGTGTAGTTCAGTTGGTGATAAGGCTTTGGAGGAAAGAAATAGTAAAAGGCACAAAAGTGAGTTGTATTGTTAAGAATATTATATGAACTTTTCTTACCTGTTTAGCTTCTCTAGCTAAGGAATACGCAGAGATTTCCAACCTTGATGAAAATGGTGCTAAGGTTAGATTCACAGACTCTGAGGATCAAGAAGCATCTTCAGAAGAAGGAAAGGATCAAGGTATAGTTCAGTTTTTGTGTTTACTATCTCTGAATATATTTCTGTTCAGATGATCTGAAAGACCCTGGAATTGAAGACGAAGGTGACGACGAAGGTAATGATAGCCCAGGCTCTCAGAAAGTTGAAGGTAAAATTGTTTGATTCTGGGGAGAGTGATGCAAGGGAACTTATAAGTTATGTAGTGAACCTCAAAAATCAGTCTAAACATTCCAGTTCTAGTTCTGACTCCTCCTCTGGCTCCTCAACTGCCTCTTCAGAGCAAGATGTTGCCAAGGACAAAGTCGATCAAGATAATGATGAGGATGAAGAGGATAGCTGGGACAACTGGACGTAGGCTTTGAGCATTTTCTTCCCATCACTTGCTTTACTACCTATTCTATCGCACTCCTTATACCCTTGAACGCATGTCCACATACAAAGGATTCTATTCCCAAATCATTCTTTATTGCATTTTCTCTTTTTGCGTTATCAAACCTGTCATATGCATGCAATGGAGCGGCCGGACTTCGGAATAATCACCTTGTGACTTATTTATTATTCCGAGCTTTCATCGAGGTCTTGTGACTGTATTTGGGAGGTATATAAGCTAAAATACTTTGTACGTTGTAGTCAAGCTTGAAATCAAGTGTACCACCTTATCCCACTCTTTAATATCTCCTTTACCTTTGCTTCCGAGCTATTCCGGACTCCCAGATCCCAGGAACCCCATCTAGGCTGCTCATCTTGACATTATATCCTTGTCATTATATTCCTGAGGACACAACAGTGTGTGAAGGGTGTTGCTAATAGCTTCACCGACGTCCCACTCTCAGTGTGTACTACAGGCCAATACTCAGCTCCAGACCTCGGAGTTATCCCGGGCCATATCCGGCCCATATCCGACCTTAGAACCTCTATAGTTATTGACCTGTAGGCACGGTCTTGTCAAAACCTACCTACTAGGGCTTACATACAGTATATTTTTGACTCACTACAATGAGCTTAATAGTATTCAACGTACAGAAAATGCTACTCAGGATTGAAATAATCACAGTAATAAGTTGTATATTGCCAAGAAGCTATAAATGTTTTCCACTGCAGGCTACTTTTTTGGGTACATGAATAAGTTTTTTGCTACTTTAAATGATAGTCTTGCAGTCTGAATTACATTTTCTGTGGCAGACTATTATTTTCTGCTGAACAAAAAGAATTTGTGCTGATACAAAAAAGTTGGGGGCACCACAAACAAGTCGCGCTGATGTGAAAAAGTCGGGCTACCGTGGAAAAGTTCCCGCGGATTTTTTCGCCACTTGGACTAGCATATATGAACAGGGGTCCTGCCCTCAAATACTGCCGAGTTAACCGCGGTTCAATAGAACTGCGCGCCTGTGTAATACTATCGTTTGATAGGTATTCAATACACGCGCTTTCTACTCTTTTCTACTATACACTGAGGTTAATTCCTACTATCGTTTGATAATTTAGATTTCAAAGCTCATCGTAACCTCATCTATACTCTCTTTCGCACCTTTGGCAGCAAGATGTAGCAAATGTCAAGATCGTCTACTGCCGAAAACGGGATACACATGACACAAATATTCTTGCTAAAATACATCCTCATTGCACTGCAAAGAAACAAGCTGGGACGAAATCACAATCCTCGAAGACCCATTGAAAAACTAGCCATGGGATCCCCGCAATCTACTCTTCAAGGTTCACCCATCCTCCAAGCCCGGTAGCCCATTCGTAGAGTAGGTGTTCCAATGCTCAACGACAACAGCCAGGTTCCGGGATGAAGGAATTCTACAAGCCTTGGTCAACTCCAATTTCGTGGTCCAAATTCAAATTCTTGAACAACTCACCAATTCTCTCACCTGTAACTTCTAGCAGCGCAATTCTACCGTATCAAAGGGTAATGCAACCTTCCGTGGTTTTGTTCCCGTGGAGAAAGGCCCTGCCATGTGCCCTGTGCCATCTTCCTCTTCAAGTGAAATGACAGAGAGACTGCAGCCCGTGGGCACGGCATAGACGACAGCGCAATTCGAATTGGGAAAATTGGCGTGATACAAGCGTCCAGCTGTTACTATCCCACTAAATTGACCCAAGTAGCCGTCTCCACAATTCATGTTCGAATAGGCCCGAACATCGTAATTCGAGACAATCTTCTGCTTGGGCGCGGCAGCACCGACAAGACTTTCGATGGTGAGGAGGATAGAGAGGAAGAGGATGGTAGGCGTGGGGCGCATTTTGGTGCTACGAAGTCGAAGTTTTCTGGCGTGAATAATTGTCACTGAGGCCGGCTCAGTAAAGGTGGGCAATAAAGGGTGAGGGTGTCGAAGACCTGGCTCGATGGGAGATAACTTGACCTAGGACCAGTATTTATATATTTTTGGGCTACCTCAGGATCCGAGCCTGTTGGTTTCCCAAATCAGGTATATCACGCCTATTTGGTTAATCAAAGTATAACTTCGCGCTGGGGGAGGCAGGATGTCGATTTGGATTGTCAAATGGTCCGGAAGGGCTGGGGATCGTTGGGAATTGACTGGAAAGGGCTGGAAGCCTCGCGGAGCAAAGGGAAGCAATTTGACAGGAAAAATATGAAAATTTGGAAGATGTCGATGAGCCCTGATCTGAGGTAGCACGGTACAGCTGATACAGCCGAATAATACAACCAGGAACGTTGCTTACCTATGTGAAAGGCTGTGAACCAACTGTAAAGTCCTCATTACTTCATTCTACTTCATCCTGCTTCACCTGAAGCGATCCAATTCTGCTCGCCAAGTTCGAGCATTGAGTATAACCTAGAGTATGGCCTGAGGGCAGCAGTCTCTGAACCTCCCTATACAAGGCCAATAGGCTCTCACCAGTTGCCTTAGATCGTCGTTTGATGTTCATTGTTCTTTGGGCTTCTTCAGCGAAGTTTCTGTACAGGGCTGGTACGGGCCTGACGTTTCAAGTTGCGCGTCGGGGTTCAAGCTACGCGTCGGGACGGGTAGGAATGAGGAACGTGAGAGCACTCGACATGTCAATACGAGCGTAGCAGATATGTATCTTGTAGTATCATGCACCCAGTTTTCCACCTGTTATCGGTATATGCAGTTCGGTCCGTCTCTCACTACATGGATATTGCAGCAATACCCTGGAATACGTAGTCTTTGTGACTCCAGCAGGCTTCGGTATGTAAGCCTGAGCCTGAGCTGAGGGGACGTACAAAGGTCTGAACTGGCAGATTAGGTGTATGTAGTACTGCAACCAGGGTCCAGTCATTTCCCGTCTCACTTATGTAGGTGGTCAATAATTCGGCAGTCTCCATCTCCTAATTAGTGGAGTTTTTGTTTATTTTTCGTTTTGAATCGTTGAGCGGTGATCGACTGGAGGCTCCGGA
Organism: Lentinula aff. lateritia; assembly: GCA_027886305.1. Lineage (NCBI taxonomy): Eukaryota > Fungi > Basidiomycota > Agaricomycetes > Agaricales > Omphalotaceae > Lentinula > Lentinula aff. lateritia. The sequence continues at coordinate 18,723 of MU795389.1, read as the reverse complement.
TAATCACTACATACAGGACGGGAGAAGAGGCAACAGAAGGTGGGTTAGACCACCCACTTATGGGACCCGCGGGTCATCGCGCTTTTTTGTACCAGAAGCTGTACTTGGGGATCTTGACATGAAGACCTTGTCGATAGGATCGTAAGAAAGTATGAATACAGACATACCAGTGGTACCGGAGATGTAATTTCTCTGTGCCTTTCTATCCACCACGAGCACTATCTTTCCTGTCACCTGTAAATGGCGTGTCAAGTACGAGAATCGATGACTTCTGGACGAACTATAACAAATACTTTGTGAAAATCGAGAACGAATGTATATTCAGTGTTGTGTCGGACGGGCGATAGTACTCAAAGTACAAAGAATATGGAAGGTACTATCTTTTCGAATTTGCAGCCTGAGTATTCGCCTGCGCTAGTCTGTCCTTCTGCGCGTCCGCAATGACCCGTCTTTGATTAAAATATTCAATCTATAGGGACACATGAACCGTTTTCAGCTAGCACAGAAGATATCAAATAATACCTCAACTCACCCAGCTTTTGGCGCAATTCTGCTCATAGACTTTATCCTCCGACGCACATGCGCCGTCTTTTTTCTCGTCTCCGGGTTTCAACACTCCAACGCGGTCGAGGCAAGCAAAATACTTGTCTCTCGCTTCCCAGCATTTTGAACGGTCTTGTCGTGTGGATGCACTAGTGTCCTTTTTTGAAGAAGTAAATGGCCACATAGTGTAGGAAGCAGGTATTGTTGGCAGAAAGAGTGACGAACGAGGAGGAGAAACGTTTGGGGCTGCGGGACCGGGCTCATTCGGGAGAAATTGCCGAGGCCGATACTTCCGCTCATAACTTTTTGGGCGATGTATCTAAGTGTAATCCACTGCAACATCCAGAACTATTTCCATTATCGACGATATCTACGAACCTTTCGGTCGACCCGAGCATCTGCAAAACCTGGATTTTCAGCTAAGGGCTGAGAGCAGATCCCAGTACGGAAAGCACTGAAAGCAGTATGCTCTCAGTGCTTTCACTGCTTGGAAGTGCTCTCAACTGCTTCAATCGGTCTCCTCCTCGTTCATCACTCTTTCTGCCAACAAAACCTGCTTCCTGCACTAGTGTCTATATCGTGACCTACGACATTGCCTTCAAAAGCTAGTGCGACGCGTGTCCTCCTCATCACTTCTGATTCATTCGTGTTACACTTTGCTTGTATCCTTTCCTTTGGTTTCAAGATTCTGCTCCAAGCCGTTCCCTGGTATTAATGTCATGAGAACTAGCAATTGTTCAAAATCCAAGTCAGAAGACACCATTCTCTCAAGCTCAAACTTCTTATAAGTCGTACGACTCATAATAACGACGTGGAATCATTGACAATGGCGGCCCATGCTCTCCTCAACGCATTCAGAGCCAATAAACCTGCCTTCGGGACTTGGTTAACAACCGGAGGCTTTGTTCACGCGCGCTCGCTCGCTAGGGCTCTTGTTGGCACTCCCCAACAACAGTCATGGATCATGCTCGATTGCGAACATGGTTTACTCCCACTGAACCCTGCTAGAGCTACAGAGGTCATTGCCGCGATACACGGGGTGAGAGACGGACCGAGTGCGCTGGTACGTATCCCTGCGACAGGCCAAGGAGTTGGGAATGGTTCCGAGGGTGTTAATTGGCAAATCAAATATGCATTGGATGCTGGTGCACGAGGTGAGCTATAGGTAGTTTGCAACGTTATTGAATTAACATACTTTAGGTGTGTTGGTCCCAATGGTGCGTCCTTTGAGTATCGTGGATGAATATAGGAAACATTACTTAGAACTATATGTATATACGATCCGCCCAGGTATCAACCCCAGCTCAAGCCCGCGAAGTCGTTCTCTCCAGCCGATTCCCGCCTGTAGGTCGACGGGGCTTCGGCAGTCCCTACACACAGGAAAATTGGGACATTCAGACTGCAGGAGAATATCTCAATGTAGCGAACGAAAGTGTCGTAGTGTTGGTTCAGATCGAAACCCGTGAAGGCGTACAGAATGTTCAAGCTATAGCAGAGGTCGATGGAATTGGTGGGTAGCTATATCATCTTTTTCATTGTCATGTCTTCCTCAGTTGACCTGACTGCAATTTCAATGAACGATATATCCGACAGATGGTCTGTTCATCGGACCATACGATCTATCTATATCCTTGGGATACCCTCCACCTTCCCCAGATCCTCATCCACAAGTGGAACAAGTAATCCAGGAAATATTGGCAGTTGCTCACAAAGCTGGGAAGAAATGGTGAGTTTTTTTAAAATGTATCTGGTCATGAGGATTCTCTTCCTTTTTCTGACGTTCACTCCGTTGCCAAACTTAGTGCAATGTTTTGTACCTCGGGAACTCAGGCCGCACGGCGTGCCGCAGAGGGATTCGATATGGTGTGTGGTTAAATGCATCGATTGCCAAAACTAGTGGTAATTCATGTATCCAATACGGGATACTTTCGTCTTCAGATCAACGTCACTTCAGATGTTGGAGCGATGCAATCCGGGCTTGCTGCTGAATTTAGGGCAGCTGCATCTGCTTGATGGGTCATACGATAACACATATGTCTTGATATTTCTTGAACGAATCGTTCTCTCAAACGATATAGATAAGGATTTCTTCGTATTTGGATGGTACACTCTATTTTGTGATCAACTTGTACATTTATAAGTTTTCTTCTGATGTTATGAATGAGCAAAATTTGAAGACCAGATTCCGTGGCCAATTTCTGACTAACGTCTGCGGAAGCCTACCACCCGCGTTTCTCAAAGTCTGCCAATATGTCCCTCGTGGTTTCCTCGATGGTGTGATACACCAGCTCCGGGCCAAGTATCTTTGAAGCTTTGTTCGGGTCGTAAACGATCTTCGGCACGAAATCTTTCCCTGCACCTGGCTTTCCTTTCGGCAAATCAGTGTGTGAAGGAATGGGAGACGGCGAGAGTGCGTTCGCTGTGTCGACTGTGGTTGTATGATTAGTAGTCAGATCGATATCATTCTCGGCAGCTGAAGAAAACATCGAAACACGTGAACAGACGTACTGAAATCTTGATACACAAATTCTCCTTTACTTATCAATAACCTCTCACCACCTGCCTCATTCTTCTGCAACGCCAATACATGTGCGAGGGCAATATCTCGGACGTCGACCCATCCACCTCCGACTGTAGTGATGACCTGCAATGTCTTGCCGCCCATATCCGGACGGACGACAGAGTTGTACCAGTCGCCGGCGGAGGTTCCCAGTGCGGAGGGTGAGGAGACGTCGTGGATGACTGGACCGAAGACCTGTAAACAGAGTGGGTGTGAGTGGAGGTATAAGGAACCAAAAGGGCAAAACAGGAGAGGAAAGATGAACGGTAACACGTACATATGGTGGATTCAAAACGACAAGGTCCCAAGATCGGTTTGTGTTGCTGGCTTCGTAGAATTCCCAGGCAGCTAGAACAAGAAGTTTATACATATTGTACGGGGCACTTTTCGCCCGGATATTCGTATTACTTACCTTTCTCAGCTAACGTCTTACTAGCCCTATACTTGGCTGCCTGACTCGCATTCTTCCCCTGCTTTTTGACTTCATCTATCGCCTGCTCATTCCAATCAAGCTCCGAGAAGACCTTTGGTTCAGGGAGGGTGGCAATAATGGCAGCGGTGGAAGAGGTCACGACGATACGCCGGATAGAGGATTTGTTAAGCGCACTCTTGAGGATGCTGCGTGTTCCGTTCACGGCAGGTCCGATAAGTTCTGTGAGAATATGGTGGGCAATATGTTAGCGATGTGCTATCCTGAACAGGTACGATGATGATGTAGCCATACCCTGTGGATCATCAGCCTTGAAATGGAACGGCGACGCGGTATGTTCGATAGCGTCAACGCCTTTGACAGCTTCGTCGAAGGCCCCTTCCTGATATTTGTGAGTGATTTGGATGGATAAGCTGCACGAGCTGTTTGAAGTATCCTAAGCACCTTAGTAATATCCTCAACGACAACGATCTCGAACTTGTCCTTGTAATCGGCGAAAATTGTCTTCAAGAGCTCGCCTTTCTCTTGAGATCGGACGGTCCCTCGAACATCGTATCCTTTTTCCAGTAACGTACGGACGACCCAAGCTGCGATGAATCCATTCGCACCAGTCACTAGCACTTTGCTTCCAGCAGGAACGATTCCGGGCATTTTTTAAAGATGATCTGCGAAGTAATCTGTTTGCAGTTGAGCTTCTTGAAGTTTTGAAGTGTAAAGTTGGGCAGATAAGTAGAGAAATTTAGAGCTTTTTATTTATGTTCTGCGGAACGAGAAACAGGGCAACCGGCACCGACTTGATTCAAGGACTGGTAAGGTGGTATATTGATAAGCAGGTAGTGAGAGAAACGAAGAAAGAAATCCGATTTAGATCCGATCGAAATTTCGCCCCACTTCGGCGAGTCCGGCAGGGGCGGTGATACCCGATGGCTGTGACTTAGACGGTTAGACCTGGATGTGACACCAAGATTTCGTGACTCGTCCCCTTCCTTTCCCGAGTCGATTGTACTGAGCCGGACTCAGTACTCACAAAAAAATTGTCGAAAATGCGCACCGCAGTTATTGCGATCACTCTTCTTCTCCATCTTTCTTGCCATTCTCAATCCGTCGTTGGCTTTCTCATTCCCTGGTTTCGAAAAAATACTACATCAGCGAAAGACATAAACGTGTATGTGCCAGTGTCTGCGCCCGTGCCTGCATTGTCCATGGAACACGAATCGAAGAAGTTCAAAATCCAAATCTATTCGGATAAAATTTGCAAAACGTACTCGGGAACCTTTGAGGGGGAGATTAAAAATGGGCAGGAAGAGAATGTGGATACACCGAAAGGGAAGTGCCTCTGGTTTGTGTTACCCTTCCCTTCTGGGTGCAAACTCCACCTCGAAAGGAAGACGGGCCAGATCCAGCAATTTGGGAGGGACTATACAGCAGGAACTATGCTGCGTGGATCTTTCAAAAGTATTGGGATAGAATGTGGTCAAAAGGTGAGTTTGCCCCTACACGCTTTGTTTACGTATTCAAATCTCAATTTCTTTAGGATTACTCTGCCAAGAACAAAGATCAAAACAAACAGCCAGGGAGGTGAAAGAGAAGGAGTAGTTTTCGGAGAGTACTCAGGCTTATTTGTGATAGGATGACACTACGTAGAATACATCATTTGCACATGGTTACGAGGCTGGGATAATACTGATCAAAGGAACAATTTGATCCAGATTTTCTGTATTCTAAAATGTAGTGAATTGATAGACTTTCCTTACCAAGAACTGACTGAGATAAATGTATGAAAAGTTGGCAAAACCCTCCGTTAAACTGAGTGATAATTGTTTGATTAATTAGCCGAAGAGAATATAAACATTTCACACAATATGATCAATAAGAAAATTATGCAAAAAGGTCGACTATTCTCAAACTATTTTCAACACAAAATAGTTGATAAATTTCAAAGAAATCTCACTAAGAAAATCTGTCCCGATGTCATGACATCGTGACGCTGTGACATCGAGACACCGATATGTCTCGTCGCGTGACGTCGCTGACTTCGTGAAATCGGAACGTCTATTGGTCGAGGCAGTCCCCACATCGGAATTAGTTGTGAAATAACTACCAATAAAAAGAAATCATGTATAAACATCAACACCATATTGTCCATAAACAGTGGCTATCACAAAGACAATGGTAGACATGATGATCTGTTCTACTACATCCCTCTGACCCTTGAACATGAATTTTTCTATATGAGTCTTCTGACCTTCAAAATAGTTAGATAGTGCTAGACTTGGGAGATGATAGGCTGGAGACATACAAGCACAACGAATTCGGGGACGTGAATCACAAATGGCCTCTAAAGCAATATGAACCAACCGTTCTACAAAATACTATTAATATCAAATTAAATATTACATCACATACTGACCAGTTCTATGAGCATACGGCGTCCAAAATGCGGCAAGCCATATTTGAGGATATACAGGACAGGTATATTTCCATTCACGGGCACGACGCGCCACGTTATTAGTCCGCCCGACTTTATAAATGAAGCGGCCCTCGCGGAAGACATAGATCCAGCCGCGACCATCAGCGGAACTAAGAGGTCGACACACGATCATATCCCAAAGGTAGGATTGTAGGGGTGAGGTAGGGGAAGAGGGGTTTGAAGATAGAGTAGTGGCATTGACAGAGGCTTTGAGCAAATGGTGGCAATACTGGTGGAAGGTTGAGAGTGTTAGAATGCTCTGTGAATCAGGAGTGCAGTAGGAATAGCTGAAGAATGACTGAAAGAGACATGAGCTGACATAGACCAAAAGCAGATTGAGACTCACATCATTCAAGGGTGCAAGCACACTATTCACCCTGATCCCAAAACCAATCCAAGAATGAACATGTCTATGGGAAGCCTAGGTATAGGAAGGAGATTGAACAAGATGGATGAAAGGCCAGGAAAGGCCACTAGATCATGTACCATAATACCATTGACATAGCCAGTACAACACTGCAAGAGTGTTTTAAGCTAATAGTATAGCTATTATAAGATGACCTGAACTCACAATATTAAAGCCTTCAGCATATACATGAGACTCTGCTTCAATTCTTCCAAAAGTCTGCTGTTCACCTGTAGGCTGGAGTCCAGGATAAGATGATCTTGAAGGCTTGTGTGTAGAGGGTAGATAATGTGAGGAAGCTCTGGAAGAGATCAGAGAAGCCAGAAGAAGGATGCAGGAAAGGCACATAAGCTGTAAGGTTGAGGCTAATGAGAGCAGATGTTGCCATCAGTACCCACAACCTCCATAAACCATCGCAAACGATATTGACGGTTCGTACTGCGAGTCGTCTGAGCGAACTTTCGCCGTACGACGAGGCGTTCAGACGAATCGTCGGATGGCAGCTCGTCTAAACGAAAACCGTTCAGACGACTCGTCGTACGGCAATTCGTTGAAACGAAAACCGTTCAGACGACTCGTCGTACGGCAATTCGTCATACGGCAATTCGTCTAAACGAAGATCGTTCAGACGATTCGTCGTATGGCAAGTCATCGTATGGCAAGTTGTCGTATGGCAAGTCGTCTGAATGAAAATCGTTCAGACGATTCGTCGTATGGCAACTCGTCTGAACGAAAATCGTTCAGACGATTCGTCGTATGGCAACTCGTCTAAACGAAAACCGTTCAGACGATTCGTCGTATGGCAAGTCGTACGGCAATTCGTCTAAACGAAAATCGTTCAGACGATTCGTCGTATGGCAAGTCGTACAGCAATTCGTCTAAATGAAAATCGTTCAGACGATTCGTCGAATGGCAACTCGTCTGAACAATTGTTCTTCAGACGACTCGTCGTATGGGAGCTCGTCTCAATGAGTTGCCGTACAGTAAATGGTCACCATGGCGAATGTCAACCAATCTTCAAAACCGAGGGCTACAAACTCTCCGGCCTTAATAAACTCGTCTCCGGATTTGAGCCAGGCTCCTTCGGAGTCACACGCCCAACCCAAAGCTCTACAGTTGTCTCTTCCTGTTTTGCTGTTTCTCGAGTCAGATGTCAAGGCCGCAAAGAGATGCTTCTACAAATGGACGAGCAAGCGGTCGACATTCTATCATCCCCTCGAAGTACTCATCAGCGAATCCACATACGAACCCCGCTTGGGTCAAATTACAGCTGCACATCTGATTCACAAACCAAGAGAAGAAGGTTTGCTTGTCAACGAGGCCTTCAGAATAGAAAACCCGAAGCAGTTCCAAGCTACAATATTGTCAGATGTGTGAGAAGTGGCTGAATAGTGAGTTCACCAATACGAGAAACGTCAAATCCATTTGAGCCGCGTTTCAAGATCGGATAACACTCCCTTGAATGTCTGCTTGATATTTACCCCGGGACGAGAGCCACTGGGAAGGGCGATATCCATCAATTGTTTCTGCAGACGCGTAAAAACCACACTGTCCAATGGATAGCAATGTGCTTGGCATACAGCAAGTCTACGATATCAGCGCCTTTGGCACCGTGCGGAACATTTCTGCCCAACTTGGCAAGCGGGACTTTCGGGTTAGCCAAATTATCGAACTAAGCTTGTGGTTGAGGGTCACTCGAGATGGCATGCGGAAGGTGGATGGTCTAAAGTATCATAATAGAAGAGTTTGGATCGAATGCAGGAGCGGAAGCACGTACGGCACGGATGGTATCTGGTTTGCACGCCTTGCAAACACCTCGTTCAGCAAATCTCCTAGCTTGTTTATGGTATTTATCGAATGAAGGTTTTCGCTGATAGATGACTGGAAACTAAAGGTTTCGGCCTAAAGATCATTGAGATCTCATCCTTCAACATACATAACGCGAACATCGTACCAAAACAATCTGGGGTAGAACAAAGCCATTCTTTTTGACTCTGTCAATATATCCTCTTCTTGACCAGGACGCGGAGGATAAAAGTTGGGGTAACCTGGGTGCCGGTAAGCGGGAGTAAATTTGACGAAGGAAAAACTGACCAAGATCAGCTGAGTTGCATGAGTTTTCGGAAGCCAGTCTAGAGGATGAAGTTGGAATATGAGAGGCGTTACACTATCATGAACCAGACCCTTCTGGCATACTCACAGCGTTCAGTGCAAGTGGTTCAGGTTTAATGTCAGCTTCTTTGAAGTCGTTTTGGACGCGTGGGCTGAACGTTACAGGGCGTCGCGGGACCCTGCGGATAACAAATGGAGGAGCATGGTCACGTATACCACAGATTTGGGACGAACCTTATTCGCATGGAAACTCATGAACAGTGCCTCCCGCACAAACATCTTACTTTGATGTTACCTTTGGTCCAGCAACGACATATCGAGGCCCCGTTTGATTCAATTTGAGGACTTTTGAGTCTTGACGAGTCTTGAAGTGTCTGCGCTTGTAATACAAGTGATTTGAGGCGAGAGGTTTGTAGTCTAGATCTTTACTCGTGATCAACGAAAGAACGCAAGGCTCAGAGAAAATACACATACAACTGCTATCGATTGACGTATTGTACAATTTGCGAAGCGAGGAGGCTCGATGTTGAGTTTGGGATCGAGGATTGACAAAGCAGTTACAGAGTATTTATATGCTAAAATTTACTAAAACTGTTGAGGTGTCAGCGAGAATACTCTATCTGGAGATATTGCATACCTTCACGCAATAGCAGCCCTTAGCAAGATTGGATAAACAATCGTGCTCCAGACGACGGGCCAAGGTCCGGCGAAAACGAAGATTTCATTGTGTGTTCGTTGACCTATAGCTATGTATTGGACATGAGAACAAATTGAAGAATGAGGAAGACACGGACAACTTTGACAGTACGCGCGCGGGCGGTCAATGCACGCCATTTCCAGCAGAAGATGTGCTAAATTTTCTGATACACGGATGGGATGCACATAAGAGAGGAAAAAAATAAGGAACTCACCAGATCTCCTCCAATTCGCGACCCGGATTGGTGGGAGCCATATCCTCCATTCGTCGGGACAATCTCTATCCCATTCATCTCTACGACGACTGAAGTCGTTGGTCATTCCGATTTTCCATTCATCAGAATGGACGTAGGCGTAAAGATACCCATCTGCATCTGCATCTGAGATCCCGCGCACTTCTCGCTGAGTGAAGCGCTGTTGTAAGTCCTCGAAGGATCGACGCATGGGTAAAGTGAACACGTTGAGCTGAGACGACAAGGAGAGAAGACGAGTAAAATACGACGAATAACACCCCTAGTGAGAAGAGACAGGGTGTTTTGCGAGGTCTCGCCGCAATGAAAAAGTACCACTAACAAATACTTGAAATGAGAGGAAGGAAAGGCGCGCGCGGGACGATGACAGCCTCTTGTTTATGTGCTTGCTTGTGATAAATGCGAGCGCGTGAAAGCGAATGGTGCCGCAAACTGTATGAGAGGTCCAGAGATAAAATTCCTCTGCTATAAGCAAGAGAGGATGAAGGAGGGTCAGGGTTAGAGAGTGCGAGAAAGATCAGGCAATCTAAAGTTTACTTGTCAGTGTCGATGGAATTGACAGAGGCAGATCGACAACACCGAATGAGAACAAAATCCGACTCGTAAGCCTCCGACGGTCTGGAATGCAGCGTAATTGGTTCGGTGAAGCTATGCACGAGTGAACTCAGCGCAATAATGCACGTTTACAGAAATAGAAGATGAAGCCGTTTATAGAGTAAATGAAGCTACCCGCTGGTAATCAAAAGGGTCTCGATTGGACGAGAAAAGATAAACCCGCCCATCGCTAGGTTCTCTTATAAATATTGGCTAGATTGTCACATCGAGTCGTCAAATACAAGGTACAAGGACTTGAAAATATAAGATGTACGAGTGCCGTACGAAGCTACGAGGAGTACGCCCGATGCAATGATAAGATCTGGGCCTTGCGGCTCTATACGTGCATAAGCCAGCTCGGGAACATGGCAGCAATAGTAGGGGATGTGTTGCACGGAGACAAGATCGTCGAAACCTGGTATCAAGGAATTAATGACACGTTGAAAGGGGGGAGGGAGAGACCAACACCAACCTATTCTCGATAGTGGCCCTACGGAGGTGGTCAAGGTGGCAGTCATATGGGGTCCGTGTTCTTCCAATACTGGTTTATAACCAACGGGTTCGATAATCGAATTTCACGTCCGCGTTCTTGCGTTGCTGTACGAGCTAACTCAGTGCAGGTGCTCTTAACTCAGCACATGGTGCTCTCCATCAGGTACGAGTTAACTCGGAACTCGACAGCAGTTCGCAAGTTGAGAAGTTGTGTAGCTAGAGAACGGCCATATCCATATTTTATATCCGCCGTCTGAGATATTCTGATGAATATGGATTGTTCCCTGCTTCGGCGGAGTGGGTGTATTTCGAAGAGGACAATCCAAGTCGTGTGAAGCATGACCACAACACCGGGCGGTAATATCGGTTACTATTTGATTCCATTGAGTACGGGGCAGCAGGTGAGATGGAGCGTGGAGAAGCAGAAACATCGATGAACTGGGAGGTTAAGGAAGGACATTCTGCCCCAGCACATCTGATTCCATTAGCTCGGCCCTGGTAATCTTGCTTCTGAGGGTCATTACGGGTCCCTTGCTTGGAGAGGAACGAGAGTTTGATGAGTTTGGGGGAAACGTGCTTATGGAAGAACACATTGAGTTCTGATGCTTCATGTGTGGATACCCTGCGACAAGCCACATAGGAACAACGGCTTTCTTGCCCCCGAGCACACGATAGGTTTCGAAAAATGTCAGTAAACACCAGATTAGCACAGGCTAAATCGGGACAGAACACCGCAGTAAGCGGAAGACAGTACAAAAAATTTGTTACAATCAGTGCCAGCTCTGAAGGCTCGTATATGGCGTATTGGAAGGTTTCCAAAGAAACGTCCGTGGCACTATGTGGCCCACGGAAGAGCTGCAGGAATACCAACATAGACGGCGCTTTTTACGGCGTATACTGAGACATTCAAGGGAGGCATCAACTGTATGAGGATGTCCCAATGCGAAATTATGGGAAGCTCCGCAGCATAAACATTCGACGAGGTTCATGCCAGGAGTGCTCCCAGTTTAACGTAGTTCGGCACGAGAACGAAGTCCGAATTGCGAGCTGGACGCAGGGTCATCCGACTTCGACGAAGCTTGGCACGAGTCAGCTCAGTGCGAAAGTGCATGAATACGGTGCCGGAAAATTAGGTCGAGGTTCGTAGCTCTGCACGAGTACGGATCTGAATCGTTCGTTGGTAGGCTGCACTCATAGTATCCGGAATCCCTTGCACCGAGAATAGGAGAGCCCTTAAATAAATAAGTGGATGGTTAATTAGACAACAAAGACCAATATGTACCTAATCTAGATAATGCCCCCTCGCAAATGTGTCCTCTTCATCTTCTACAGAGGCGACCACGTTCAAGGTGGGGATCGCACGCAGTCCCTGTTCTTGCAATACTGTACGAGTGAGCTCAGTACATGGCGTAGCGCTTTGTCGAAAGTAAGGCCACTGGCTTTAACGTCGAAGCTTTGCACGAGTCAGCTCGGTGCAAAGATGCAGGAATACGGAGCTGGAGATTTAGGTCGAGGTTCGTAGCTCTGCACGACTACAGAATCTGAGTCGTTCGTTCGTAGCCTACTTAGAGTATCCGGAATCCCTTGCACCGAGGATAAGATCACTGAAACCTGCAGCAAGTTAATTAACGGTGAATGAGACGACAAAAACTGATATGCACCTAAACTCGATGATACTCCCTCGCAAATGTGTTCTCTTCATCTCGTCATTCTTTACGCCGGCGACCAAGTCCCTGTTCTTGCGGTACTGTACGAGTGAGCTCAGTACATAGAGTAACGCTTTCCATGTACGAATAAGCTTGAGCAGAAGTTCGATACACAATCCGAACGTTGTGGCGATAATGAAATGGGGTCGTAGGTGGCGAAAAATCAGTAATTTTTGAGAAGCATTTGGAGATGCCACTATAGTACTAGTCCAAAGGTTGTTGCGATGATGAAGTGAGTCGTAGGTAGTGATAATGAAGTGAGTCGTAGGTAGTGATAATGAAGTGAGTGGTAGGTCGATGGGTCGTTAGTTTGTGAGGAGCATCCGATGCACGAGTTAACTCAAGTACATGATCCAAAGATTGTTGCGATATGAGGTAAGTCGTAGGTAGCGATCAGTCCGTAATTTGGGAGTATCATTCAATGCACGAGTGAGCTCAAGTACATCGTCGACATAAGTTAAGGTTAAGGAGCAATTGCCTGCCAGACGAAAATTCTCGCACGGTTCAAGCGGCCCGCTTTTATTTCCTCGACATCCTAACTCCCAAGTTCGTTCTTGCTCATGTACTCGAGCTCACTCGTGCATGTATATTTATTTCTGAGCGTTATGCGCTGACATCGCTCGCACATAGCGATTCTCTCTTAGCCTTCCCTCATGAACAGCGCGACGAAGTGCATCACTACCAATTGGAATCCGCGAAATAGGTTCATCAATTTGGGGAAAACGCCTCCTCTTGCGAAACTGCGAAAATAAGGAGGTGAAACTCCCGATATGTGGAAATGGAATATATGCGAACTTCTGGTCGAAATTCAGGGTGAGTGAACTTAGTTCGAATCTGCTTACTGCCCGCGAATCTCTTTTCTAACTCTTTCTTCCAGATACGTACACTCCTATGGAAATAGCGTCAACCCGCGCCTGCTCATGGATCCGAAACATATCACTGTTACAGGTTCATGCGTAATTATAAGCATTTTTCTAAACCGAACTTGTTTCGATTTGTTTCCTAAACTTGTCAAAGTCGCAAACAAGTTAATGTGTATTCCATGCTAGTCTACATGTAGAGTAGCCATGGTGTAATTCTCTTACTTATAATTAGTATCTGAGTCAAAAATATCATCCAACACTATCATATTCTCGATAGAAAGTATTGAAATATAGGTAATCAAATATTTATTGTCGTACAGTTTCAAGATGAGGAGGCTATCGAGGTGAGACCTAGCTGTGCTGTTGCTTTTTGGATGGACTCTCGTCATTATCGATCTCGGATGTTTTGATTAAGTCCAATATGCGCCCAAGCCCAACAGGCATGTTCTCCAAACGTCTGTCAGCTAGATCTCGTAATTGGCTGCTGAGATTATCCAAAGTTTCAGTCACAGCTGATTGTGAAAGTTTGTTCTGTGAGTATTCAGATCTGGTTTGGATAAGGAGGCGGTTCAAGACATTTAAGTGAGTGTGCTCTGCAATATCACGTCGAATCCCTGCAGACATCTGGGATTTGAGTTCTATGGGGTTTATCGCATCAATGAAAAAGCCCAGAGTTGTAATGGACTCACCTTTAAGCTCCCTACGTAGACGTTCATTCTCTTGCTTGGCATCAGTCCTCTCGTTCTTTTTGAACTGATATTCCGAGCTGTTTACGTCCAGGAAGTAATTGATGTCACTGTCCACATCATTTAGCGGCTCGTTGATACTGTTGGCTCTCTGTTGGTTATCTTGCTCGACTGGGAAAAGCGTAGTCTTGACCCTTGCATTTAAGTTATGACTTTCCGACACCTGACGTGGGATCTCTTCATTATTGTCGCTGTCGTGGTTTGGTTCCGTTTCGTGCATCTCAGTGGTAGCAGGAATGTCAGCCTACACACGATGTCAGTTCTGTCTAGAAAGATAGATTATTAAATATTTACATCATTTTCAATATCGTCCACCTCATTTTCAACGTCGTCCACTTCATTCTCAGCCCCTTGTGATGCCAAAGCAAGTCTTTCACGGCGCCGTTCTCGGTGACGTTCAAGACATGGAGCACAAGTTTTGTAACGGCTCCCAGGAGGAAGGATAGTAGTACCACATCGTCCGCACAAAGTAGGAGAATGATTTTTGTGACCGATATTCCTACAGGCCAAGCAACTCGAAAAGCCAGCATTGCGAGGAATATAGGCACCACAACCACCGGCGCAAACAACGTTCATGCGGCGCTCACGATAGGCCCTGCGACAAGCCCGACATTTTTTGTAACTTTGATTAGGAGGAATAGGGTTGCTACAGCTCTCATTGACACAGAATCGGACAATGACATCCTTTGACGTGTTATTCTGGTGACGGTGATGCCTCTTGCTCCTCTTAATCCTGTCTCCATGATCGGTAGACATATTGTCCTTCGGCTCGCTGCTACTGTTATCTTGGGCTTGGGGATCATTTCGAGAAGTTTGAAGATCAGGAGGATACGGCTGGGAGGATCTGGACAAATCAGACGAAACAGCTTCACTGCACGTAGATAGATCTCCTCCGCTGTTCTGCATCGCAGGGGGGTTAAGATTTGTGATTGGAGAAGTCGACATATTCTGGTTACTCTATTACAGTGTTCAGGCTCGATCTATGGGAAAAAAGAAACAAATATACCTTCTTCACCATTGCAAAAAGTTATGTTTCCAGGACCAAGACTAAGTACGAAAGAAAATAGCGAAGACTTATGATTAGCTATATAGAGTAAGCAAGCCACAGTATGGCATCATCCGAATCTGGCATCAGTACTCACGGTTCCGCTACGGGCCGCGCGATTTTCGGAAGTTCGATTATAATCGCAGAAGTCAATGTTTAAAACGTTCAGTCTACAAATATCTCCCCTTGTTCGATCTGATATTGTCTACAAGAACGTAACAGATATTTATGATATGTGTACACAGCACCATTGCTATATTAAGGGACCCTGGTACGCGGGGAACGCTGACGAGTACGGGACCTTGACCTGGTCTTCCTGATCTGTCGACCCCGAGTGGTGGTCAAAGTACTATGAAGCACCCAGCTAGGATTTCCAGTCGAAGCCTGTAGAGTGAGTACCCGCGCTGGAATTTCAGGGTGGTGGACAAGGGCTCCGTTTAGATCTACAGGAAACCATATCTCCCGTTCACTTTGTGCCAGCCATATCCATATTTGATATCCGCCGTCTGCAATATTCCGATGAACATAGATTGTGCCTTGCTTTGGCGGAGTGGGTGTATCTTCAGGAGGATGATCCAAGTTGTGTGGAGCCTGACCATAATACCAGGCTGTGATACCCTGACTATCCTTAGAGTTGAAGTTAGTCGTCTCTAGCTTTGTTGGTCCGTAGGATCCACTTTCTATGAATGGTAGCTCCTTCCCCTCCATGAAATATTTCGGTGGTTTCTGAATTGGCTCAAAACTGACAGGGGTTGATTTCCTTGAAGCTAGCAGATCTGAAATTGGTCCATGATTGACAATATTAAGAAGTATTGGAGCACTCACTTTGACTAGTAGTTTCAATACTCCCCGGACTCAGTATCCCTTTTTTCGGAGCGTCACCAACACTGACAGATACAATCAAAAAGATTTTAAATGCGGGAGGAGGAGGATGTACGGTGGGTTTTTCTTTCGATTACTATTCATTGGAGTTCAAGAAACAATTGTATTTCAGATGACTGCTCACTTACTGTAAATGTGGATCATCATAGACTTTCTTCATCATTCCAGTTTCGTTGTCCTTGACGTACCTGTAGTATTCATATGTTTGGTTGCGATACCAATTCCACTGGAACTGTCATAACCGATCAGAAAGTGCAGAGAGCAGCAATCAGCCACTAACAGTTGATTCGGAATCATGAGTAACTGAACCAGAGTTCGAGGTTGTGTGAAACTGAGAACTAGTCTCGACGTAGTCGGGTTCCATGATCAAACGAAATATTGCATATTACGTAACAAATATCGACCAATGCATCCTAGCACAATGTTTTTGGGAGCTTAAATCACAAGTAGACGAGATCAGGTCATTCCTTGACGCCGATGAAGGAAAATCCAGCGTGGCGGTGCTTCACGCAGGACTTCAAGCGACATCTTACTTCCAAGAGAGCTGTGCGGCCCCAATAACACTGATCTAAAACGCACAAACTTTATGTTGGGTTCTGATGTATGATTTGAGCTGTAGGAGATCTTGGTTTGAGGCTCCAAATGACACTGACGCACATGTCGATTTACAGAAAGCTTCTGCGGAAACACTAGAGCGAGTTTTCCACATCTCCTGCGCGAAGCCTAGTTAAGGCTTATATCGCAATCCTTGCCTGTTAAGGTTCCTTGTTGATGAGTATCCGGAAAGTGGTCGTCACACAATTGCTGCATACGATGCGACGGATGCATTCATAATAAATAGACGACAATGCATCTGTTATAAGCCGCCGAAATATTAAACAATAGACTCGAATAATTATATAACCATCTAATCCTGAGGCCTGAGGACCCATCTTTCTTCATTGTGTCGCAATGCTTGTCAAAATTCGTAATCGAGATATTTGTGTGCGACA
Organism: Lentinula aff. lateritia; assembly: GCA_027886305.1. Lineage (NCBI taxonomy): Eukaryota > Fungi > Basidiomycota > Agaricomycetes > Agaricales > Omphalotaceae > Lentinula > Lentinula aff. lateritia. Next base: position 1,935 of record MU795389.1, on the reverse strand, counting down.
TCCCGAATCAGACAGTCTAAGGGGGTCTTTAGTCGTAACGAAGCACGGAAGCCACATAGGAGGAAGCAAAAAGTGACCATGTGTGACTGCCTAAGAAGCGGAATTGGCGATTACTTTTCGTGAAGGGGCGGCGACAAAGCAAGGACAGGAGGTCCAACTGGGTATAGAAATCGCCGCGCATCAGGAGCTTGCTTGAATGTACCAAAAAAGAGCTTTACACCACCTGGACAAAGTTTATGAGATCCTAAGATGTGACGAATCATTCAAAGACTGAAGAAGCTGCTTTGGCGACAGTCAGCATAGATTTAACTTGTCATTCAGTTCATGGACCACCTTGAGCGCTGTGTAACAATTGAATTTCCTTTCCAGAAGCAGCATCCAGTAACGCCGTCACTAACGAAAACTTGGGGTTCATTTAAGCAAGTGAAGCGGAAATGCTCCGTCGCGATAATAGTAACTTAACCATTCGAAAGTCCTAGCGATCAGGAGACATGTACGGCGCGTTGAGGACTGATCAATCAACACTAGACCACACGTATTAGACATACAAACCACGATATCAGGTCCTACTGACTTGATCGACTACATCTGTGAAGGGTAAGGCTAAACGTCTACCGAGGAAGGAGCATCATGGTGTTTCACGTAACTAGTGAACACATCAGCACGATAGAGCAGAACATGGGGGGCAGGATATTTCCTACCTCTCGGCTACTAGTCGATTCCATTGTGTACAGAGCAGCAGGAAAGATGGAGCGTGGATAAGCAGAGACATCGATGAACTGGGAGGTTAGAGAAGGACATTCTGCTCAGCACATCTGATTCCAGTAGTTCGGCCCTGGTAATCTTGCTTCTGAGGGTCATTACAGGTCCCTTGCTTGGAGAGGAACGAGAGTTTGATGAGTTTGGGGGAAACGTGCTTATGGAAGAAGGCATTGAGTCTGTGGCATCATGTGTGGATACCCTGGCGACAAGCCACATAGGAACAACGGCTTTCTTGCCCCCGAGCACACGATAGGTTTCGAAAAATGTCAGTAAACACCAGAGTAGCACAGGCTAAATCGGGACAGAACACCGCAGTAAGCGGGAGACAGTACAAAAAATTTGTTACAATCAGTGCCAGCTCTGAAGGCTCGTATATGGCATACTGGAAGGTTTCCAAAAAAACGTCCGTGGCACTATGTGGCCCACGGAAGAGCTGCAGGAATGCCACCATAGGCGGCGCTTTTACGGCGTATACTGAGACATTCAAGGGAGGCATCAACCACATGAGGATGTCCCATCATGGGAAGCTCCGCAGGGCATGAACATTCGACGAGATTCATGCCAGGAAGGCTCCCAGTTTTACGTAGTTCTGCACGAGAACGAAGTGCGAATCGCGAGCTAAACGCAGGGTCATCCGGTTGCGACAAGGCTTTGCACGAGTCAGCTGAGGCAGAAATGGAGTTACGGAGCTAGAGAATTAGGACGAGGTTCGTAGCTCTGCACAAGTACAGATCTGAATCGTTCGTTGGTATGCTGCACTTATAGTATCCGGAATCCCTTGCACCGAGGATAGAAGAGACCTTAAACAAATAAGTTGATGGTTAATTTTAATCAGACAACAAAGACCAATATGTACCTAATTTCCATGAAGCCCCCTGGCTAATGTGTCCTCTTCATCCTTTACAAAGGCGACCACGTTCAAGGTGGGGATCGCACGCAGTCCCTGGTTTTGCAATACTGTACGAGTGAGCTCAGTACATGGCGTAGCGCTTTGTCGAAGCTTTACACGAGTCAGCTCGGTGCAAAGATGCCCGAGGTTCGTAGGTCTGCATGAGTACAGAATCTAAGTCGTTCGTTCGTAACCTGCACTTAGAGTATCCGGAATCCCTCGCACCGAGGATAAAATCACTGAAACCTGCAGCAAGTTAATTAACGGTGAATTAGACGACAAAA
>MU795388.1:0-25348 GCA_027886305.1 Lentinula aff. lateritia | reverse complement strand
TCCCTTCGAGCTCCAGCCTGCTCTTAGCACGCTACAACATAAACCTCCACATACCAAAACCTACCCTAAGACCTATTTTGACCCAGGTCTTACATAAACTATGACTTTTTGGCAAAATATATTCCAGGGACCCCCCATTTCAAACTCTTCAGTAATACTGAAAATCATGAAGGAGCATCCCTCTGTCACCAATTTGAATGTTCACCTTTATGATGTTGGTGCGGATCAGTGTATCAGGTGAACCCCGCAGATTGTTCTCACAATTGGATTATCTTGCCAATTTCCTGGAGAGATGTCGTGCTGGAATAATCGACTCTGACCGTGGGTATGACAAGCCAATTGCACCGAATCACCTTGCTTGCTAGGTCCTTTGCCACCCTGTCTTTACCAAGTGCTCATGCATTTTTTTCACACGTTAAGCGCTTTCTGATGTCTATGTTGACCTATTGCTGTATTCTCTGCCTGCAACCGACATCTCGTAAATGACAAATCTTTGCCACTTACTAACTACTGTCTCTATGAATCACTCCGTACAGCGCATCCTACTGCCAAAAACTTGCTCCATATTCCTTGCATGTTCCTCCATCTCCAATTGTCTACTCTGATGACCTCCAATGCGGGGCATAAACTCTTCAACATTATAAGGTGGTTGTGGTTAATGGGTACTAAGTACAGTCTCTATAAATCAGTCTGCACAGTGCTTCCTACTGCCACAAACTCGCTCCATGATCCTTGCATGTTCCTCCATCTCTGGTGACCTCTAATCTGGAATATAAACTCTTCAATGTTCTAAAGTGATTGTGATTAATGGCACTTCTGAACGGTTGTCGCAGATTATGTGTATGCTCCGGAGTGGTGAGCTAAAATCCAACATGTCTGCCAAACTGTTTAACAACTCTTCCTATTGTAACTGAGCATCTGTAAGTATCTAATTTGATTGTAATTTGCTCACAGGTTCATTCACATTGTCACAAAAATTTACCTCCAAATTTCGCAGTTGCTTCATTACCAATAAGAACCTGCACATTGTGTCGCTATCACTCCCAAACATGTTCACCTTCAAATCTATAATGTCATCAATCTGTATGGTTAGTTCATCCACTTCATTTGCAGACAAACCAACATTGGTCAAGGTCACCCTTTTCAGCTTTGGGAGTCCACGATTTATTTTCAGCAACTGCATTGGCCCCACGTATTTCTCAACCCAATTCAAAAATGATCATTTCTGTGCATCATCCTCCGTGAATGGTGGTAAGGTCCCTTCAACATGCAACTCCTTCAAGCCCTTGAACTTCTCTAAAACAGCTAAAAACGGGTACATCGGTGACATTCTCCATCACTGATACCTTTCAAGTTGCACTACCATTGAATCTGATGCTCAATAACTATTCAAGTACGTGTCTTCCAGGATCTCAACCTACTCCACTAAATTGCCTTATAGGAACTCTGGATCGAAAATGTTTTGTGTTGCATGCTTTTACCCAACCTTTGGGTGCTTGTAATACAAATACCAACATCCGATGAACATGTTGAAACAGATAGTTTTGAACAAACGATTCAGGAATGGTGCCAAACTGCATTGCAAATCTGAAGTTATCAATCGTTGCCCACATTTCGGAAGAAGATAATTGCTATGGATAGGATAGTATAGGTTATAATATTTCCAACGGCCTCATCAGAGGCAAGCAAGGTGCATTGAGCCCGCAGGGGTTCACTAGTCTCAAGGTCTTGTCTGTCAATATTGGCTCTATGCAGTGTTTCTCCGAGTCATTGGCATGGCTTGATTGAGTGGCAAACTTCGCCGAATGGAAGAGACTGGAGGCTATTGATTTACAGATCTCGAGACTGGAAGAAATCAGATTTTTCGCTCCGAGCCTGGACTGGAATGGCCAGAATGACCATGGTTTGGTCATTCTGGGCCGGTTGAGCATATCACGAACAGGTTGGCAATGTTAGATGTTCGATTCACCCTTCAAATTGAGAGTAACTACACCGAAAATCTATGGCTTGATTCTGAATCAAGACTATAATAACCACCTCTTACTTTACTCAACGTATTGTATGCTCCTATCTCAATTCCAGCGATCGTTGTCCAGAGGACGTTGTCGACACTGAGGCCTCAGACAAGCTGTTTGCCCCAGTAAGGGAAATCGTACAAGGCTATGATATAATAATGCCCTTATTCCTTCTCTGTTTGTGTTTATTCTTCTGAGATTATTTCGCTGGTTCCGCCGCATTATATTCACTCGATGGCATTGAGACTATCGGACACAAATAGTCCTTGATAACAAGAACACGCGCAAGACGCACGATGCGGGTCAGATGTACTCGTTGCAGGTCTCATAACACCAATTTGCAACACGCACCTTCAACGAGGACTGGTCGACCACAGTATTCCCCTTTGATAAGGGACACGCTCCTTCTCTTGCCTTTTTACCTCTCTGCCAATTCCCCTCGTGAACGAGACTCATTACTTCCTCCTGCATAATACTAGTAGCCTGAAAGCGAATCGCTTACTTGAGCCAAAAATCATTCCCAATTATTCCGTTTATCCTCTTCGTACTATTCCTCTCTTCGCCGATAATGGCAGCCATCGTTCGGAACGTCGTAAACTGGAGCGCACAACATGGCAGCCGTGACAGAGGAACAACGGGACAAGTTTCTCCTTCTCATCAAGTACAACAACGTTCGGATATGTGCGAGGTATGTGTTCAAAAGCGTTACAGTTCTTGGTATTCTGACATACCTGCCTTGTACCATCTTCCTTGTGTTTTAATCATTTGTTTCGTTATATCAAGGTCTGTGGAAAGAAGCCGAAATTCGTGGAGCGAGGGCAGAAGCATCCTTATTGTAGTCGTACCTGTGCTGGTAAAGCCCAACCTTCATCACCACCATCATCTGGAGGAGGATCTCGAAAAGCTCAGAATTCACCTACGTCGATGCCTCTGACAGTAAACACCACCACCTCACCCACCACAGCAAGCAAGACTTGCCTGTTAGCAGGATGTCACTACGATGCAGTATTCCAGGGATTCTGTGATCCTGAGCATGCGATGGAGGCGGTTAAACTGGGACATGTCGAGGGATGTGATATGTGCCGCGACCAGCCAGTTTCAGTCAACGCCAGACCAAGTCGGGGTTTATCAGCCAGGAAACTTTGTGCAGGATGTGATAGGGCGCTAAGGGGTGGAGCACAGTTGAAAGAATTGGGGAGTAAAGATAGTAAATTCCAGGAAGGTAAGTGCTCCGCATTCGTGTGTAGGCGTGATCCTGGTAGGAGAAATGGTCGCTAAAACGAACATGAAAATTATTTAGTTCGTAAACGTTTCATCGCGGAGTGGAACGCACGAAACGAAGGACTACCGACTGTGGATAAGGTGTTCCAAGTGATAGTTCCACGAGAGCAGCTCAGCCGCTACTCTGCGTATCGGTAAATTCTTCCAGTTATCAAAAAAAAATAGCTTACTTGAGTTTCATGTCCTCCTGCTAGTAAAAACTTGACGAACCCTCGCGAGATCCGTACATATCATGCGTCCCTCATGCTTTGCGATCTAGGGTCCAAGGGTCCGTTCCTCTGTGAGCGCAAAGGTTGTGGTATCTGTAGCGTCGTGCGGTCTTCGTTCAAGACATTTGCATTCGAAGAGGATTATGAGCAAGGAAGGTGAGATTTCATGCGTTCATTGAATTAGAGTTTTCGCCTCGGAAATGGTGGTTCTTTATTCATGGATCACAGGTTTGGGCCGGGTATATACACCTTCGTGAATCCGAAGCTTGCAGATACAGAAGCCACGACAAGCTCAACATCACCTTACCGCGTCATGGTGGCATGCGATGTTCTAGTAGACGCAGGACAAGAGGTAAGCCATATTCATTATTTGAGCAAGGTAGCGGATAACTCACTTGCAATTTTTTTTTCCATCTATCTTCAAAGATCCCAGCCGACGACTCTGTTTTCGTTGCGAGCTCGGAGGCTATCAATGCGGCCTACGTTATTATGTATAGCATGTAGATTGTTGATTTTCTGCATCGATGTATACCCCAGTCATAATTTATGTTTCGTCTTGCGATTTCTACCTGTTGCGACATGTGGAGGCAAGGAGACTAATCCGAACTGATCAGACATCCGGGCGCTTATTCCTTTTCTCAAGTATACGTATCCCTCTGCCTGATCCTTTTAATAGCGGTCACAATATAACATGCTATATCCGAAAATCGGACGAGCAAGACAACCCAAGTACTTAAATCGTTAAGGAACAATAACTACCAGCTCCCCCGCCCCAGCAATTCTCGCCTTTTCAAAAGCCTCTTCCCATTCCTCCAACCCAAACTTCCCTCCTACACTTAGCCCATTCTTCTCTCCCAAAGGCAATATACCCGATTCAAGTAATTGTATGAAACTGAACATCTGCTCCCTCGAAAACATCCAAGTACCCTTCATCGTCAAGTTCCTATGCATGAAAGACAAGTAAGGGAAAGACATATCTGCATATACTCCTCCCATAAGGCTTATCCGTCCGCTATGTCTTAGAGCAGCTATCGCGCTCTTAAAATGCGTGGAATTTGCCGCCATAAAAGGAGAGATGTCGAAAAACACGTCGATGGGTCCGAGTTTCTTCAGCGCGTCGGTTTCGGTTTTTTCGTTTCCTGTGATGCGTACGGTGGAGATACGGGCATCAAGCGTAGACAATTTATGAAGCATTGGTTCGTTGCGACCCATAGCGATGACTCGACCTGCACCCATAGCTAACGCTACTCGTACGGCAGCACTTCCAAATGGACCGGTGGCGGGCGCTATGATCACTGTTTCTCCCGGTTTTAATCCTATATCGTTCAAACCTCCGTACGGTACCACTAGCTTGGAGACGTGCATGAGATCTTCGACGCAATAACCAAGTCCACCGGCTTCTACAGGACCAAGCAAGCGCTGCTCGTTAAGTGGGATGCAATTCTCTAGCGGAAACTTGGTGTATTCCGCATAGGTCGAGTCACGCCACTCTCCGTGCATGAGCTTCTTACTAGCTTCAGTGAAGCCTTCGCTGATACCCGAGAGGATAACCGCTTCTGAATTATCCCGACCTCGAATCGTACAATCTAGAAAAACTAGTTGACCTGGAGCGAGAGTTGTTGCATCTGGACCGACTGCGACTATACGACCTATCGCGCTACTTCCGGGCACCAATGGCTTTGGAAAGGGGTATTGGCGTTTTCCGTTGTAGATATCTGCGGAGTATGATAAAATACCAGCTACGAGGACTTTGACTACTGCGCTCCCTGGACCTGCTTGTGGTGTTGGTACAGTTTTGAGCTGAAGAGGCTCAGATGTCGAGGTGAGTTGTAGAATACGGTGCGTCTCTGGTAGCGTTGTTTGAGCCATTACTTTAGAGAATAATATTTCGCAGTTTTATGCGGTTGTCTGCCGAGATACTGACGCAATGCGAATAAGAATGGGAGGTGTGCACCGACCTTTTCGATTCCGATATAGATCCGCTTTCGAGACCTTCAGAAAAATGTGCGTAATCGAAGTGTGTAAGTCATATCCAAATCCGTGTCCAAGATATACAAAAAGCGATACTAATGAGATCAAACATATTTCAAGCTTTACAATGATGGGAAAAGTGAGATTGTGAGGCATAGCAATGTATCAGCTCAAAAGATCGAATTTACCACATCGGCACCAATCGCCGACCCAGCACCAAACCCAAGGCCTCCAACGGCAGCTGTGGCCAACTATTCATGACGAAGTATTCAGATTATGAACCACCGCAAAAGCTAGCAACACACTCACCGTATTTCCCATCCCGCCGAACCTATTTTTCGGCTGGTCCACCGGAGCTGGAGGCGCTGAAGCCGAGACGATAACTGGACCAGGAGGCGGAGGTGCATACGAATATGAATTGTATCCTTGAGGTGGAGGTTGTGGAGGCGAAGATTGATAGTATCCTGATGGGGGAGGAGGACCGTACCCACCCGGCCGAGGAGGGGGGCCTCCTGGTGGTGGATAGGCCGGATAGGTCGGGTTAGGTGCAGCAGGTGACCCAAGGGGCCTGGAATCTGAGTAATGACTATCGTTATAGTTCGGGTTCGGGGTGTATGAATTGCTGTGAGCTGCTGGTGGAGGCGGAGGACGTGACAAAGGCGATGAAGGAGGAAGTTTCTCAACGTACTTAGAGGGAAACAGGCCCTCACGGCCACGATACCTCCCTGTCCACCAATCGTTGTTTGTTTCCTGGACAATTTCGATGATATCTCCAGATTGGAATGATAGATCTTGAGGATCCTATATAATCATCGTTGTTTTGACATATGTCATGATACAGTGAAAGAACATAGCTCACCTCTCCAGTCTCATTATATCCCCACAACGCTTTCGCTTTTACCGTTCCAAGAGGACTGGGTGAGTTGTAATCCCGAGAACCATAAGAAGTTGGAGGCGGAGTACTTGGTCCAGATATCCGTATATTAGAAGCTTGCTGTGAAAGCGCCATTACAGGATCAGGAATACTAGTACCAGCATTTGGCAGTCTATCGAGGATTTCTCGACCAGCGACAGGCGATATTTGGTGCTGGGAAATCAGAAAGGAGATATTACTCCTTGTTTGGGCGATGAGGAATTGGACAAGCGCTTCAGAATCGATTGGCGACATAAAGGTAGTGTAGCCTTGGTGTTGTAAGTAAGACGATGATAGTAAGTACAGAATCAGCAGTGATTAAGCGCTCAACTGACGCTTAGATAGACAGTCCCAGGTCAGTAAATATGATTGGGGAAATTCTAAAAAAATTCTCTTCTTGAGCTCGTGAGACTCTGTCTTCTGCAATTGTTCAAAATCTCATTCCAAGCTCTTATCTCCCAACCTGAGAGTAGGATCAATTATTTGCCCAACAGCCCGAGACAATCCAGGCATTTGAATCTTAATGGACTGAATTCGAAGTAGAAAGGTTTGATTGCGGCTAATGCAAAATTAAAGTAAAGGAGAATGAAGGAGGGGTGTTGAATGTAATGTGGAATGGTATAATCCATAAGCTGGCCCCGCCTTTCATTACAGTAAAATTTATCATCATACATCCAATCCAACTCTCACTTGTTCTAACGTTTACTATAGAAGATATCTTGCCCTGCAACTTCATATGGCCTTGAACACATCTTCGCTCGAGAGGCTACTCTTAGTCCGGATGAATCACAGTTTTTCTGGATGAAGGAGAACCGGAACTTGAAAAGAGCTGAGGAAATTGGTTATGGATCAGGAGCGTCAGCCACGGCCGGGAATGCATAGATAGACAATGAGACAGATGTTCAGCGAGATCATGGATCACGATTCCGTGAGGTTGAGACAAGATGGTATCTTCTCGATGACTGAACTGTAGATAGATGTCATTAGCGAGCGGGAAACCATGACCTTCCTATGAGCCACGAATGAGAACACTTGTTGACTTGGGACAGAGGTCCGGGATCGACAAACGAAGCTTGATTCTCAACGCTAAGCCAGTACTTGTTTGGCACATAAAAAGCAAACTAAAAGGAAAGCGAAGCCGCTTGAATGTAACTTCGCCACGTACAAAGGTGACCCAGTACATAGCGCGGCATTCAGTCTTGGTACTGTGGAACGCGATGTTGCCAGTTGGCCCAGTACCAATCGTCACAGCCGATACTTGGCTCAAGTGACCAAGCGGAATAGCGATATCCGTCTGGTATAATCAGGGAGCTTGGTACAATAGCACACCCAAGAATGATATGTGGCGGTCTTCTAGTGTAGATCTTGCGCGTGAAAAGTTATCCGGTGGCAGAAAGTGCACGAGTTCGAATGAGGAATGAGGTAGAGCATAGGAATTTTTAATAAATTGGCTGGCACCGGTGATGAGACCGAGTCAAAAGAAGAATTTCTTCGCAGTGTAGGTTTTCTGCAATGATTAATGTCATCCCGACGTGTGGTTGAATGCGAAAGGATAACTTCATGTTGGCTGGCATTCGTACAGTGAGGGCATTCATGGCCGCCTACGTGCGCCGGATCGTGAGACTGTTTTGCTACGTTTGTTCACCCACATCCATCTTCGACGAAGGTTTGACCTGAGTTGACGGGTGATATATAATTATAAGCTGGTGAATACTTCTTGTCTTTCCTTTGCTCTTTGGATTCGCTCACATTCATAATATTTAGGCTACTCCTGATCTCAATCTATCAGCGTCGCAATAACTTCGCAGCCGGACATTCTCCTACTATCCGTCAACAATGCTCCAAAGCCCAACAACTTCAAGCTGGACGCGAGTATCCCCTTTGGAGGTGCTGATAACTCGGGCTTGTGATCCATCATTGCATGAACCAAATTATGCAGCCCACATTGAAGTGGCAGAGTACATCAATAACAAGAAAGCCAATACGTGTGTATCCAATTATTTGCTAACAGTTCAACTGATGAACGCTCCGATTGTAGTCCTCGAGAAGCGGCGATGACCATCGCACGTTTAGCCAACAACCGGAACCCTCACATCTCCATGCTCGCTCTTTCTTTGCTAGATACCTTAGTGCAGTCATGCGGATACCCTTTTCATCTCCAAATATCCACGAAGGAGTTCCTCAACGAACTCGTACGCCGATTTCCTGAGCGTCCTCCTCCCTATCCGAACGCTATTATGTCGCGGATCCTCGAGCTCATAAACACTTGGAAGGAGGGAATCTGTGTAGAAAGCAGGTGGAAGGAAGACTTGAGTAACATAAGGGATATGCATCGACTGTTGACTTTCAAAGGATATCGATTTCGAGACTTCGCTAGGCCGAGTCAGTCACAACCGACTGCTGCGAACGCGAATCTCAAGTCGGCGGTCGAACTGGAGGAGGAAGATCGCGCAGCACAATCTGCCAAACTGCAAGAACTTATTAGGCGAGGAACACCCCGGGATCTCGCTGCTGCACAGGAACTCATGAAATCTCTTGCTGGTGCCGACCCCGAAGCTAAGCCGGATTATAAAACGCAAGCATTGCACGAGATCAACAAGCTGGAAACCAAGGTCGTTTTGATGAATGAGATGCTCGACAACGTCGATATGGAAAGAGGCGAAAAGTTTGTTGAAGGTGATGCGTACGATCAGGTTGCGGAGATCTTGAGAGCTGCGAGGCCGAAATTGCAAAAATGGGCGAGCGAAGTGGATGTGGAAAGTCATGATTCCGAATCATTAGGTGGATGGTACCTCATATCTTCGCAAGGCTATGTTTCTCATCATCACTATCACAGATACGTTCCTACAAATGAACGACCAAATCAATTCCGTTCTCAACCGTTATGAGGCGTTCAAAAAGGGCGATTACAGCTTCGCGGCAAACCCTATCCCCGCTGAACTATCCAATGCCGGTTCTGCTTCCGCTAGTACAGGACTATCTCTGATTGATTTCGATGACTCGACAAACGGTACCTCCGCAACTATATCGACACCTACAAACACCACCACAACATCAAACAGTGGCGGTGACCTTATGGGTCTCTTTGGTGCCCCCGCCCCGGCTGCAACCAGACCCTCTCCTTTATCGAGCCTTTCGAGTCTATCACATCCTATGTCAAACGCAATGCCAGTGATGGAATCAAGGATAGGACTTGGACTACCAGGGATGCATGTCGGAACCCCGACACCTCCAATACCTTCGACATTTACACCTCCGAATTATAGTTCCCCCAGTTCTGCGCCTGTTTTTGCTTCAACTCCGCCGATTGGTGTGATACATGGGACGGGCGGGGCAGGTATGGGTATGGGTATGGGCATGAACAGTGCATTAGGATATGGTTCTCCCTTTGGCCCAAGCGGGAATGTCGGTCCACGGAATTCTTCCCCAGCTCCTGCGGCGCCGCATACGCCGAATTACTTCTCAGGTCCCGCAGGTAGTGGTACTGTGGGCGTAAATATGGGTACGGGCATGGGTGTAGCAAGGATAGATACCCCTTCGACTCCTCAAACAATGCAATTCATGAACGCGATGGGTTCAATGCAGTCGTCTCAATCATCCCAGCCAATGCAAACTCAACTACCCGCACAAAATCCCTCTACAATGGTATCACAACCTCCTGCGACACAGGCGAAAGATCCGTTTGCGGATTTAGCGGGGCTGTTTTAGGTGAATGCGTGGACAGGTTGAGTAGAGTCTTGTGAAAGGTAAACACTGACTGACACGACATCCTGGGATCGTTAAGCTCTTGGAGTTTGGAGTACGGGTACGGAGGAGGCTGGCCATGGAATAGGTCATTTGAGTCCTCGTAATATTGGGTTCCGTACCGCGTAGGCTCCAGAATAAGGAAAGAAATTTACGGCGCAATGTTCGTATTAGATATCTACGTGCTCTGGTACATTTTTACTTGTTCGATTTTGGAGAAATGAGCGAGCTTCTACGAACCGTTCACTCATGTTGACAGTAATATATATCATGAAGGTGGGAGTTAGGCGTTTGTCCCTCTCCACCCATGATCTGCCACGATTCCTAGACGAACTCGAGATTTGGGTTCCACAAGGAAATTGAAGATATTCTGCCTCTATTTCTAGATCTCTTTCAGATACTACATGGAACGCCTGAAGAAAGATCGATATATCCCATCCACGCCGCATTGATGTTCGAATTCCATACTACTTGGCACAAAGACTTCATGTTCCGCGTCGGATAGGAGACAATTCAGGGAAGTTTGTTCATTTCTAAGATAGACCTGCGGTCTTATCAAGGTCTCTTTTCGCCAGGTCTGGGGATTCCAAATATCCAATGGATGCTGCAAAATTGTTTCTCGTGTTCCGTACGTTTCCACGCGTACTATGAACTTCAGCTGGGATGAGCAGACTTAACTTCCCTGCAAATTTCCTGAAGACAAATTTCCTGAAGATCCAGCCAGGCACGGCTCTCTTTGTTGCTGTTCCTGCAGGTACGGATGAAGATGGAAAATATCTGTTACCATGGGGAGAAACCACTATCAACATGGTCATTCCGACTCATTCTTGATCAACAGGCACGGCGGCCTCGCAAGGTGCAGATTAAAAGCGCGTCGGAAAAAAATTTAGACTATTCTCCTTCCTTCCTTATAACTGTTAGAAAGTCTATATTCATGTTTCACACCGACATGCAGTCTCTCCTTACTTCCGTCGTTCTTGCGACTACGTTTTCTAGCACGTTTGCTTCACCAACGAGAACTGGAACAGCCAAGCGTTCCACCTGTACTGTTAACAGCGTGTCAAGCGCCTCAGATCTTTCCGATTGCACCAGTGTCGTCATTACTGCCTTTGAAGTTCCTGCCGGAGGTAAGTCTCTGAGCCTCTACCAATGGAATGTCGCTAACAAGTCTATCTGGCTTGTAGATACTGTTACCATCTCGGTTTGTCGAAGCTAGAATATTCAACGTATGTATCGTATTGATAAGAAACGTCGGTGCACAGGCAGCGTCGGGTGCTGTGAGTAACATCAGGTTCCATACCTTTTCGAGCCCTTCCTAATAGGCTACGTCGATGGCAGTCTATCGAGATGACAGGTTCCGTTTCCTTCGCACACACCTCTGCTGCCGGTCCCCTTTGGATTTTCGATACTGACGTACGCTGTTTTCTTCCCTTCACATCTGCCTTTAATTGAATTTACATTAAGGATGTTACCTTCACCGGCAAAGGATACAGCTTCAAAGGCAATGGCGATCGTGCGTATCGATAGTTTAGAAGCACAAACATGGCTAATTAGATGGCTTGTAGTCTACTGGGATGGAGAGGGCACTGGCGGCGGTGTTGCTAAGCCTCATCCATTCGTCAAGTAAGTTCGCTTGCGCCAGTTGTGACACGAAACTCACGCGGAATGAAAAATACCAGATTCAAGGGTTATGGATCGTTCACCGACTTTATCATCAAGGATTCACCCGCACAAGCCATCTCTGTCGGTATGTCACACATATGAGTCGTAGCTGACTGTCTGACGGTTCATTCCTACTGCAGGTACAACCGGAACCTCTTCCTTCACTGATATCCTTGTTGACAATCTAGATGGCGCTGAGCTTGGTCATAACACCGATGGATTCGACGTCTCCGCTAGCGATGTAAGAGGCACGATTCATGTGGTGTCACAAACTGAGACCAGTTTCAGGTAACCTTCAGCGGAAATAAAGTATACAACCAAGACGATTGGTGAGTTACCTACTTTGAGAGGAAGGAAATTTTCGCTAATGCTTTCCGCTAACCGTTAGCATTGCTATCAATTCCGGTAGTAACATTGTCTTCGAGAATAATTACTGCTCTGGTGGACATGGTATCTCCATTGGGTCCATCTCCTCCGACAAAACTGTGTCTGCAGTGACAATTTCTGGAAACACCGTGGTTGAGAGCATGTGAGTTAATTTTTTGCGTCAATCACGAACCTGTTATACTTGTTTTAATCCGGTCTGCAGGTACGGAATGCGGATTAAGGTCGACAGTGATGCCACGGACGCTTCCGTATCGGATATCACTTATTCTGGCAATACAATCTCTGCCAATGACAAGTACGGACTGCTCATTAGTCAAAGTTACTCTGAGGATTGTATGTGCCCGGCAGTATTTCTCTCGTTTGCGCTCTTCACTGATACGACACTGACAGTTGGCACCCCTGGCACCGGCAGCATCATCTCGTACGCCTCGAATTACTTTAGGATGGAATTCTGAACTGACTGATACTCGTCGCACTTATCAGCGACATCAACTTTACTGGCAGCAAGACTACAGTGACTACGAGCGGCGACTATCCACGAGTTGGTGAGCTAAACATTATGTTTATTCGACCCAGTGCTCATCTTTCGTCTCGTCCATGCACGTAGGCGTCGACTGTGGTAAATGTACTGGAACCTGGAATTGGTCTGAACTCGAAGCAAGTGGAGGTGACTCTTCCGACATAGTTCTCGCTGGTGGAGCTAAGGTACGTACTTCGAGAATGAGCTTGTATGATCACGACATGATATTTTCTGTCCTTATGCAGATTTCAGGAGGAAGTTATTAATACTCTCTCGTGTACACGTACTTATCTTGAACTTCCCCAACTTGATATCCAAGAAGTACTGAATGTTATATATACCCTTGTAGTAAGGACAGCTCTAACTCAAGACAACACAGGAGATAGAGATTTGTAATCGGAATGTAAGGATACACATGACCTCGGATTGGGTTTTCCTAGTTTTGGTGCGGGTTGCTAACAACTTGGGACAGCACTTGCGGTTCACTTCCCCTACATAAGTCTTTTGCATCTCCGACGAAACTAAGCAACGAGGCTTCAGGCCTTCAGCAGAGAGTTGATAAAGGTTTTTGGGGTATACATATATTACATATGACACTACTTGGTGCTACGAAAAGCGCCTTTTGTGTTCCGACGAAGCTCGAAATAACTCATGAGTATGTAGTAAACGGTCTCGTGATCTCATCAGTAAGTTCCACCTGAAATCTGAAAAGAAGATTGAGAATTGTCAACAAGGAGAAAACGGTAAAGCACATACGACGACGCCACCGCCGAGAACAAGGTCAGAGGATTCACCACCAGTTGCGTCAAGCTCAGCCCAATTCCAAGTACCGGTGCATTCACCACAGTCAACACCTAAAGAGTGATTAAGATATCGAACGATTATATCGAAGGAGCGAGGGGCATTTCACTTACCAACGCGAGGATAATTGCCACTTGTGGTGACCGTGGTCTTGCTTCCAGTAAAGTTAATGTCACTGTAATAAATACCGGTGCATGATCAGAGTGATGAATATTTGAAAGTGTTAGAGAAATGCATACGAGATTGTGCTGCCAGTTCCAGGTGTACCAACTATATATACATGGTCATATTAGTAAGGTAGCATAGCATAAGGGAGCGGGAGCGCGCGTACAGTCCTCAGAGTAACTCTGACTGATAAGGAACCCGTACTTGTCGTTGGCAGAGATTGTGTTTCCGGAATAGGTAACATCTGATACGGAGGCATCCGTGGCATCACTGTCGACCTTAATTCTCATTCCGTACCTATACAAGTGGAAAATTGAGTCAATGGGTACACACTATGAGGGTGATCATCTCACATGCTTTCAGTAACGGTGTTTCCAGAAATCGTCACTCCGGAGACGGTCTTGCCGGTGGCGATAGAACCAATGGAGATACCATGTCCCCCAGAGCAGAAGTTGTTCTCGAAAACAATGTTGCTACCAGAGTTGATAGCGACACTGGGGGAAGTTGTCAGCAATGATACTTGTTTCAGGAGGTTTAACTTCAATTCACCAGTCGTCTTGGTTATAAACCGTATTTCCGCTAAAAGTGACCTAGAAAGGTGTGCGTCAATATCACCATTCTTTTCTTAGTGATCTTGAGACTGACATCACTGGCAGAGACGTCAAATCCATCAGTGTTCGCTCCTAGAGAAGCGCCATCCAAATTATCGACAAGGATATTAGTGAATGAGGAGGTGCCGGTTGTCCCTGTGTATCGTTTTAGCTCTATTCACGACTATGTCGGAAAAGGAACAGGACTTACCGACGGAAATAGCGTGTGCAGGGGAATCCTTGATGATCAAGTCGGTGAACGATCCAGAACCTTCGAATCTATTATTTCGGGTCAGCATCATCGTTGGACCAGTCTCTGAACAGGAGCACGGAAGGAAAATCAGAACGTACTTAATGAGTGGGTGAGGTTTGGTGGTACCACCGCTGGTTCCCTCTCCATCCCAGTAAACTGCAAGGTATAATTCAAATCGAGTTCGTATGAAACAAATGAAAGAAGACGCACGCTCGCCATTGCCCTTGAAGCTGAAGCCATTGCCGGTAAACGTAGCATCCTAGGAAATAGAAACTTTGAATAATTCAATGGGCGGATGGAGATATTGAGCTTACTGTGGTATCGAAAGTCCAAAGAGGACCGGAAGTGGAGGTGAATGCGAATTCCACAGAGCCCGTCATCTCAATTGACTATGATAATAGTATGAGAAATGTCTCAAGAATCCATGATCCAGGTCAAGACTCACAGCACCAGACGCGGCCTACCCAATTGGAACACCAGTTTTAGTCTCCGCGTGGTTCATGAAATAGATCATTCATACCTTGATGGTAACAGTGTCTGTAACAATGCATTTTTTAGCGACGTCCATATTCCGCGAGTGTAGAAGAGAACGTACCACCAGCAGGGACCTCGAAAGCAGTAATAACAACACTGGTGCAGTCAGTCAAGTCTGAGGCAGTGCTAACGCTGTCGACAGTGCATGTTGCGCGTTTGGCGGTATCGACCTTGGTCGGACTGGCAAATGCACTAGAGAAAACGGTAGCGAGGATGGTGAAAGCAAGGAGGGATTGCATCGCTGACAGTCTGTACTTAGGGAGATCCAACTTGAGGGAAGGAAGTGAAGAAATGCGAATGGTCTCAAAGGGGTTTTTATGCCTGAACTTCACGGAGAAACACAAGCCTTTCGACACTCTAGCGATTACCTTCCTCCCATGCTGACAAGTTACAAGTTCCTACGAACCAAAACGACATCCTGCTGTGCGAGGCGGCCCGTCGATGTGTAATATCGGTATATTGGTGGTCACCAGAATGTTGTTGCCTAGACGGAGGAGGCGGATGATGAACGGACCGCGAAAAAAAAAGCGGGAATAAATTTGTTGGAAAGGAGAAGCATGTGCTACGCGAAGCAACGGACAATCTGAAGAAATGCACGAACAAAGATGTACATGAAGGGCCAATGAAGGGTACCAAAGCGAGGGAAATACATACATGGTCATCCCAGTGACCTTAAAGATTCCGATGTTTATCCAAAGCTGCATGCGGTAAAAGGTGAGCTTAAAATAACAACGCACCACACACCAACTTTAAAGAATTCGAATGGACAGGCACCACAATTTGATGCTTCATTTAAGCAATCTCCCTTTATCTCCTCCCAAAATCTTCTTGATCTACTTTAATGATTGTTAGTCAAAACTTCGGAAGAATTCAATGGGTAGGAAAACAAGCGCAGTCAGGCAAAGTTATATTTCCAGCTAATTGCCACTCATTCAAAACGCTGAAAACGCTGAGCAGGTGGTGCATTAATGCATCGCAAGAGGCCCGTTCTGGACCGTCGGTACCGTAATCCGTTGGTCGTGATATGTGCAAAAAAGCAGAAAATGAGATTCAGGTGAAAGGACATCCGACACTTTACCTTATAGTATCTCCGATGTGCAGCTGCTCTGCACGGACATGGGCCATGAGTGCATGAGTACCATAACAGTGGCGAGCTGGCATACCAACATCGATCGTCACCACAAACTGCCAGCATTGCATGTTATACATATTTGTAAACGTTTGCCAAGGGTGACCGAGTCGCTTCGAGATCTGCAACTGGCCGACTTATTGCCTGGCCATCTGGCAGGAAATACATGGCATCGCATGAATCCCTGGAATCCTGCGAAGTAGTCGTCCGACTCGCTATCCAAGATTGTGCTTATAGGCGTGTTCAACGTCTGAAAAAAAACACCTGGACATCGTCACTAAATTCGACGTTCCCTTTGGCCCACCTCTATTCTTCTCAAACAAGTTCCAAGAGCATCTGAACAAATCGATTCGGAGGAGGGATTCATACATCATGTGCAAAGCTGGTCAGTACAGCTAGAAGCAAAGACTTGGATATCAGATGTTGCGCAGACGAAAAAAGCAAGCAGACAGAAATGGTCCGAGCGGATCAACGAGCGGGACTCTATGTGGATATGAACTCGGGGTAAACAAGGGATCTACCTCCGGAAAGTTTTGAGGTCGATGTTAGAAGTCAACTCATGAAAAGTTGGAATCAGGCATGCTTCAAACAAGACATACTTCTATGATTACTACGGAATACCATGCAAGTCTAGGAGATCGAGTAGGGTCCCAGTAGCGAAGCAAAGAGACTGTTCCATCTTGCAGTCATGACCTACTCCATCGCCCCAATAATGAAAAGAAAGTACATCCATGTCGTAGTCCAACCGATTGCGGTATTGAGGCTTCCACTCTGCTTTTGCGTCATTTCTCAACCTGATGCCATCTGCGACAGATTTTACAGTCTCCTTGACCCAAGGTAAGCTTGAGCCTGTGCCAGGAGTAGCCATGGCTGGATTATCGAAGTGGAATTTGATATTGACAATAGGGAGGCGCTGTGGATGTACGAAAAAGTCAGGTTATATACTGGTAAAAAAAGGACTGTATGACGAGTACGATGTGGACTTACATGGATAGATGCAGCATATGCTGCTAGTAGAAAACTAGCGAAAATTGACAGATAGCTTATTTTGAAAAGCATTATTTGACATCTGGCAGCTGTTAGCGATAGATATTTATAAAGAGACAAACTGACCGGAAAAAAAGCAAAATCAGGATGCGAGAAAATGTGAGACTTGGCCAGCAGTTCACAAGTGGCAAGAAACAAAGATCGCGACTTGAACCTGCAGTTTTTGAACATTTTACATAAGCAAAAATGAGCGTTTATAATTGGCGGAGGTAAGAAACCGTTTCGGTGCATTGATGATACCTCGAAGGACTCATCGAGGTGCAAAGGCACTACGCTATTCCGTCTTGACTAAAAATCAGAGCTCGTCGAATGTCACCGCTTCTACATCGCGAACTTATGCCACATCAATAACATACGGAACATCTTCAAAATCACCGCAAACGGTGATTGAAAAAGTCGTTGAACGATACACGGTTGGGTTACCTCAAGGACATACTGTTCAGGCTGGAGATTATGTTATGATTCGACCAGAACATGTGATGACACACGATAATACTGGGCCCGTTATCTCCAAGTGCGAAATAACCCAGCTTCCAAACAGTGTTATTGATTTATGAGCTAGGTTCAAATCTATCGGCGCAACCTCCATTCATAACCATCGTCAACCAGTGTTTACTCTCGACCACGACGTGCAGAACCTGTCTCCAGCCAATTTACAAAAATATTCCAAAATTGAATCCTTCGCCCGTCGAAATCATATTGATTTTTACCCTGCCGGTCGAGGTATAGGTCACCAAATTCTAATCGAAGAAGGTTACGCTTTCCCGTACACTCTCACCGTCGCTTCAGACTCCCACTCCAACATGTACGGCGGCGTAGGCTGTGTCGGGACGCCAATAGTTCGTACGGATGCAGCGGCACTGTGGGCAACGGGCAAGACGTGGTGGCAAGTTCCAAGAATGATTAGGGTCGAGTTGAAGGGAAGACTCAAAGCTGGAGTCACCGGGAAAGATGTCATCGTCGCGCTTTGCGGGGCTTTTGGCAAGGACGAGGTATTAAATGGCGCGGTGGAATTCTGCGGAGAGGGCGTAGAGAGTTTGACTGTGGAAGAGAGGCTGACCATCGCAAACATGACGACCGAGTGGGGAGCATTAGTAGGGGTGTTTCCGGTAGACAGAACGCTCGTCGACTACTACGACGGTGTGGTGGATAAACTCGAACGCAGAACATTTGGAGGAGAAGGAATTCCACCTCCGCCTGAACACCCCAGGCTCAACCATACACGAGTTGACTCTCTCCGCCAAACACATTCTGCTTCATTTGCCTCAGATCCAGCAGCTACCTATGCACTTCGACTATCGTTTGATCTCTCCTCCCTCGTTCCACACGTTTCCGGACCAAATTCTGTTAAAATCGCCACACCCTTACCTAAATTGAAAGACAAGAGCGTGAAGGTGAACAAAGCGTATCTGGTATCATGTACAAATTCGAGGGTCGGAGATTTGAAAAGTGCCGCTGATGTTTTCAGGGGGTACGAGACACCCTCCTCGTCTGCTTCACCGGTCTCTGCATTGGCTTCCCCGGATGTTTCAACAATCAAGCACCACGTTCATCCCTCCGTTCAATTTTATATCGCTGCAGCTTCTTCCGTCGTGCAAGCCGAGTCTGAAGCAAGAGGTGACTGGGATGTTCTTGTTCGTGCAGGAGCAAAGGTATTGCCAGCTGGATGTGGTCCGTGTATTGGGTTGGGAGTGGGTTTATTGGAGGAGGGAGAAGGTTAGCCTCAATCTTTGTCATCTATTGGATATTTTTCCCTGGTAGCCAGTCGAGAGGTTTTTGAGCTTCAATTTACATATGTGCAAGTTCTACACGTTCAATCTCCTTATCTCGACTCGTTCTTCCCTTTCACTTCATCTATACCCTCGTACTGACTATCAACTCGCAGTTGGCATCTCCGCCACCAATCGCAACTACAAAGGCCGCATGGGTCATCCTAATGCACAAGCCTACCTTGCCTCGCCTTCCGTCGTTGCTGCGAGCGCGGTTCAGGGGATAATATGTGGACCGGATTCGTTGAGCTCTGTTCGATCGGAGGAAAAAGATCCGGATCTGGAGCCGAAATTCGATATCGTGGAATCGACGTCCTCAAAATTTACTACCTCCTCAACATTCGCAGAATCAACGACAACGAATTCAACGTCGATAGAAATCATGCCGCCGTTCCCGACCCAAATCAATGGCCCAATCCTGTTCTTACCTGCAGATAATGTATCGACGGATGCTATATATCCTGGTGAGCATACTGAGAAGTTTCCTCTTTCATATCGAGTAGCATGCTCATCTCTACACTATCGTCTCTGTTTTTCACTTGCCCAAAATAATTGCGACGCCTCCTACTGAAAGGAAAATACACGTACCAAGATTCCATGTCTCGCTCCGAAATGGGCGAAGTGGTGCTTGAGAATTATTCCAAAGACGCTAGCGGGGTATTACAGACTCTGAGGAGGAGTTTAACTGAGTCTTGGGTACATCCGATAACTGCTACAGAGGCCTTGACGACCAACGCCACAAGTCCGACTTCGACTTCGACCACATCGTCTCCAAAGTCAACACCAAGTACGAGTACGGCATCGAATGTAAACCTAGGTAGGACCACTATATCCGCCCCTCTCCTGATTTCCGGCTTCAATTTCGGTACTGGTTCCTCTCGTGAGCAAGCTGCCACCTCACTGCTCGCAGCGGGTGTCCCGCTTGTTGTTGCTGGCTCTTTTGGCGACATATTCAAGGTGAGGTCCCCAGAGTCTCCTGATCTTCTTTCGAAACGATGGTTCTTTTGTGTGTTCGTTTGTTGTGTCCACCCATCAGGTTATAGAATGTCCGTTGGAGCACTCTTTTCCTTGTGGCTGTCATTCGTGTCGTCGTTGGTTTGTCCCTGTGTAACGCACATCGTGTCATTTCGATTTCCAGCCGATTTTGCGTCGTAGATGTTCCCCCTGGTTCTTTTCTCGAGAATTCATATTCTGACAACCCCTCATCCCGCACCAATTTTAAATGCTGATCTTACTTTTTCTCTTCTTACAGCGCAATGCAATCAACAACGGCCTGATATGCTTGGAATGCCCGTCTCTCGTTGAGTACTTGACCTCCACTTATTCGACTGAATTAGAAGGAGGGAGGAGGAGTGCTGGTGCAGGGAATGGGGTGATGATTTACGACTCTGATGCTCAAGCCCATAACGCGAACGCGGATAAGCTGCGTTTGGAAGTGGATATGGCTGAAGGTGTCATGGTGCTTTCCGAGGGGAAGAAGGAAAGTAAGTTTACATTTAAAAGCGTAGGTACTAGTGTACAAGAGCTGTGGATTTGTGGAGGATTAGAGCGGTTGGTTCTGAAAGAGTTGAGGGAGGCTCGAGAAGGAAAGGCATGATAGGCTCCAATACACGATCTATGAACTTTAACCTGGAATACACGCACCGTTAATGCGTTCCAAGTGCGGACGGTCTCTTTCTTGACCAGATACTGGTCAGAGCGCCTGCTTACATAAACCGGAACCGGCGTTCTTTCTTGTTCTTCCCGATAATCTACAGCCTGCGTTCTCAGGAGAATCATGCTTCTTATTAATGTGAATATTATACATCGTTTCAAAGGCTCGCACGACTAGCTACAACCACCAGGAGAAATGGTGGACAAAAGTCTTAATCATCTCCCAATTTCAACTTCCGCAAACAACAGTCCAAGGTCGGTATCGACCCATAGATACGTAGCCGGTGTTGTCTTTGGAATCTTCTTCGCCTTGCAACTTGGCCGCTACGCATTTGACTTGGGCAAAAAATTTGATATTACTGTGGACGATGTCACCTCTTGGACTCGTAACGTGAATGCTGCTCAATTTTGTCCTCAAGTCACTGCTCTGTACCCTCAAAGCTCAGTAAATGCAGAAACTTGGACAGAGCTCGGAGAGTTGCTCGAAACGGAAAAGTTCAAAACATTGGCGATTGAGAAGTTGAGTGGGTTGATTCAGATCCCGTAGGTTGTTCTTTCTATACACTCTGTCATATCCTGAGGTACCTACAACTACCAACAGATCCGAATCTTATGATAATATGCCTCCGCCCGGCCAAGACCCGCGATGGGAGACAATGGGTCAAGTACATGACTATTTGGCTGTAGCTTTCCCACTGATGTTCGTATCTTCAATTTTTGGGATTCGTTCACAATCTCAACTAATGGTAGTCACTCTACATTCTCCCTTGCGAAAGTCAACACCTACGGCCTTCTTTATAAGTGGACTGGCTCCGACGCCTCGCTCAAACCCTATCTACTCGCCGCTCACCAGGACGTCGTTCCCGTCAACCCAGACACACTCGACACTTGGATTCATCCCCCTTATTCCGGTTTCTACGATGCGGAGACAGGACTAATATGGGGTAGGGGAGCCTCTGATGATAAAGCCAGTTTAGCAGGGATTATGTTAACTTTGGAGACGTTGATTGGGAAAGGATGGACGCCAAAAAGGACAGTAGTGCTTGCGTTCGGATTCGATGAGGAGTCTAGCGGAATCCATGTGAGTCGAGCCGGAAACATCCTAATAATTCGATACTGATGGAACATTGTTTCCATAGGGTGCGAAAACTCTTGCGAAAGCGTTGGAGGAAACATACGGTCCGGACGGGCTTGCATTTATCGTAGATGAAGGAGGCAAGAGTCTATCCCCAGTTCCTCATAAATTTTAAACGATAATAACTGGGATATCATCGTATAGGCGGGTTCAAGGACGTCTACGGAACGATCTTTGCTACGCCTGGCGTTGCGGAGAAGGGTCACGCCGACATCAAGGTGGAAGTCACTTCGCCTGGTGGCCATTCAAGTATTCCTCCGGCTCATACGGTTGGTAGCGTCTTGTCTGCACTTATTTCCAAGCTCATTCCCTACCGTAAACAGACAATCGGTTACCTTGCCTCGATAATTTCTGAACTTGAACAGAACCCGTTCCCAGTCGAATTGGTATGTATATCCCTCCTACTACGACTTTGAATTTCAGCTCACTGCCGCTCTAAAGGCCCGAGGCACAGTACCCCATGACACCCTCCTCTGCTACGCGGCACACGGCCACGACATCTCCCCCCGCCTCAAACATGCGATATTCAAATCCACTCATTGCGATGCAGCTTTGCGTAGAGTCGAGGATCTCTATGTCTCAAAAGATCATTGGTATTCTAGCCTTGTTGGTACCACCCAGGCTGTGGACATGATATATGGTGGTGTCAAGGCGAATGCGTTGCCGGAGAGTGCATACGCAATCGTTAATCATCGGATCAATACCGTTAGGTGAGCGATGGGGGGTTTGATATGAGGATCTCCTAATTTAGACATTTATTTTCTTTGTGCGCAACAGTTCTGTGAACGAAACAGTTGCTCATGATACGCAAACCGTCGCCGGTATCGCTCGGTCCTTCAATCTCACTCTCAAAGCGTTCGGACAAGATATTATTCCAGCCTCCGCCTATTCCTCGTCTGATCCTAAAGGCCACATCGAGCTCTCCCAAGCATTCAATCACGAACTTGAGCCTGCTCCTCGCACGCCTACGTCCGGAAAAGGTAGCGAGCCTTGGGATTTCTTGAGCGGGACGATCAAAGCGACGTATGCTGCTCATCGAAACCTCCGAGGGGTCGATAGTAGCAACATCATTGTGAGTCCCGGGATGTCGACGGGGAATACGGGTACGTGGTGCTTTATCATCATTGTATCTATTTTGACTGATAGGGTTGGTCATAACGCAGATACCAAATATTATTGGAACCTCACACGGCATATTTTCCGGTACAACCACAAGAACGGTGCTTACGGAGGAGAAATTGCTACAGGTGTGCATACCGTGAATGAAAGTGAGTCACTTCGCTTATTGAAATTTGAGTACCATTGCTGATCATCACAACTTTCATCCAGACATTCCCCTCGACCATTACCTCGAAATGATTCAATTTTTCTCGACATTAGTCCTGAATGCGGACGAGGCAAACAGCTTCGAGTGACTGACCTATCTAATAACACAAACAAAGGAACTTGGTGGGTTAAGATGCTGTGTGTGGGTCGGCGATAGGGAACAATGGAAAAGTCGAGAATCACGATACTTGACAATTTGTCGAAGATTCTAGTTTCGTCAGTAGCGGCGCCTGATATCCATGAATTTTGAAGTCAGTTAAGTAAATGCGATTTCACCAGTGATAGCAAATTCCGCTGTGTATAAACCGAGTATATGTACACCATTCTAGAAAACCGAATTCGAGGAAAACCCCGAAGAAGGATGGAATGCCATAATCAAGCATTATCATCACAGAAGCTCGCTTGAACCCACTTTCAACCACGACTTCGTTCCGACCATGCCAGCGGGGTACACATTCTACCAGGGAGGCCTGAGAACGGAACTTGAAACAGGCCGTCTCAAAAGTCGTTCATACTTTTTCAAGCTTGAAGTTTGATGGACCTTTCTGCTGCTGCCTATGCTTCCTGTTTAGCGAGCACCGGACGCATGACATGTATGATGACAGCCTTCCTTATGGTGTCAAGTTCTTCAAATGCATTTTTATCTGGTTGACGGGGTCATTTAGACTAAGAAAATGAAGAGCGGAGAAAAGAAAATGACTGGAGAACGCACTCGCGGCGATTCAATGTATTAATCTTCTCGCTCACTTTTGGTGAATAGGATTGGTACTGCAAGAGGCAAGTTGTCATCCTGGGTCGCTGAAATGGTTTGAACGAGAAAGGTAAGATACGGCTAAACTCTGCTATATACTCTGGTTTTGGCAGCCAGACAGAGAACCTCTCACTATTTTTTGTTATACAGCCTGTTGTGTGGCACAAGACAGCCCAATGTACTCCAACTCCATGGTGGAGAGCGCCATAGTTGCCTACTGCTTCGAGCTCCAGGAAACTGGGGTGCCAGCCATGAAGAAGATGTATCCAGAGGTGCACCAGTATCTATCTCAGCATCCAGCATGGTCTGAGTTGATGTAGGCATATGGCTTCAGCCCAGCCCCCAGTAGTGGGTCCAGCTTGGCTGAGGCTTGGTATGTCATGGAGTAGTACAGGGTCTGTAGGATGTACCCAGCAACCCACTCAATACATTCCCAGTGTTGGCATCCAGGGTTCAGTTGGTATTTGGCTCGTAAGCTCACTGTGAATGTGGGGTCCAGTCACATACATACCTGTCCCCACATGATGCATACAAGAATGGAGTGATAGGGCATGTCCTTCATAAACTGTGACTCTTCATCCATGGGTGGAGAAGGTTATTTGGAGAGTTTAACATTGAGTGGGAGTGGTGTATTCCTGCATTGTATATGTTGCAGACTGAAGTTGGATAACATCCATATACAGTATGTCTGTTGTGAGATAGTCACCACTTTTGTTTCTGGGTTTTGAGTGATGGGCATACCTAGTAAGACCTCTGTCATAATTTTGTTTGCCTCCCATCATTTTTCCAGGTCTGCCACAGTGCTATCTCTTCCTGTCTTTGTAGTTGTGCCTCTACACACATCATTGCCATATGTGCTGGTAATAGTGTATTCCCCTCCAACTCAGACTCATCTGTACCAGATGCATAGGTCAGTGACAAGACTGTTCCTCCAGGTCAACAACTCTGGAGGTTCTGAGCTCAAATATGGGCCAGAAAATGGCCCGGGATAATTCAAAGGTCTGGAGCTGAGTATTGGCCTGTAGTACACACTGGGAGTAGGATGTTGGTGAAGCTATTAGCAACACCCTTCACATACTGTTGATGTCCCCAGGAATGTAATGGCAAGAGTACAATGTTGGAATGAGCAGCCTAAATGGGTGTCATGCCCTGGCTACAACCAGACCAGTCCCAGTACCCGCCACATGTTGTCATACGTCCTATCCACCTCCTGTACCTCCTCTGCACCTCCCCAAGTACCACCAGGCACCTCCCCAAGTATTTCTGACATACCTACCCAAACGTCCTTCACCCCGACACACATACGAAAACCCTCCTAACCGACAACCCCTTTAAGTATTAATCTTGATTACCTCCCTCCCTCGATTAGCTGCCTCATGTCTCCAGATGTCCTCTTGTTCACTTCCCATACCTATTTAAGTAGCGCCGCAATGTCCCGAAGCCCCAGCTTGGTATATTTTGAACACACACCCTTTACATAGGTCCAGTCCCTG
>MU795387.1:0-25371 GCA_027886305.1 Lentinula aff. lateritia | reverse complement strand
ACTTACAACTACGATACTAATATAACTCTGTCATTATCTTGGGACCAGTCTGTCCACGCTCCGATCAGTTGCTCCGCCTCTACTGCCTGCTCCGTTGTTCTGCGCTGCCGCTTACCCCGTTGCTCCGCTTAGTCACTCCGTCTCTGACGCTTTGTGACAGTAGGGTGATGGGTAGGTGGGTCAGGGCATGACACTAATCCAATCCAATTCTTTCAGCATCAGATAGTGTGTGCGGACAAGATAATCTGCAGGTCACGGATCAACAGCTCTAGTTAGTGTAAATGATCTGGTACATTAGTGTTCAATCCCTATGCTGTCAAGTATCTCTCTCATGAAGCTCAGATTGATACTGTGACAGTGGATGTTGACATGACCTCACGACATATAGGATTGCATATTTCTCATCGGAATTCACAGCCAGCCTCAAGATCACAATCTCCGCTCCCTCCTTCTAGCCCTCCGCTGCATAGTCCCTTACCATCAGATGGTGATAATTGTTCTGATAATGGGGATTATCCTGGACTTGATCAACAGTTCACGATAAGGTTATGTCGTGATTCTTGTGTTAATGGGGCCCTGCGTAACTCGTTACCTTGCCCTGGTGTTATGCTTTACTGGAAGCCTGGCTCGATCTGGGACACTTATCCATTTTTGCTACATAGTCTCCATAATGTCGGATGGATACCTATCGGGCCTGGCAGGGATCCACGTTTGATTCAGCTAAGATCGGATAAGTGCCAGTTCCTAACAAGTGGTAGTTCAGGCTTTCCTTGTAACACCTGCTGTAGTCTGGAATTCAGCAGCCATTTCATCAATTTCATGGCCCAAGCAGAGGAGGCAAAGGCACATACACCATGGAAGTATCTTTCTTCGAACCAAAGGGAGAAGCTGATGAAAAAGATGGCATTAACGATGCGACAGTTGCGGACAAAGGTGTACTTTGATCTATCCATCCCAAAATCATACTTATTGATCACTGTAGCTTTCTAATGCAAATTGGTGCCTTGCTTCTGCAACACGTCATATGGGTGACCACTCACGCATCATGATGATGCTTGCAAATCATGATTTTCCTGCCCTTCAACATCTTCTCTCTGTAGCTCTGTGTCATGGAGCATCTGCAAATCACATTATTGAGAAGTTACAGCAGTTACTTGACAAATTATACTCCCCGCAAGGTGGTTTCACTCAACGTGATCTCGATATCGCATTCATTGCCAAGGCACTTGGTGGTCGTTATCTCCTATATGCCCTGACAAAGGGTATGGGTTTGCCCTCAGATTGTACTGTGCGGCATCAGTTTCCAGTACCAAAACTGACAGTATCTATTGGAACACCCTCTATATCTGAGATAGATACGAATATATCTGCCTTCTTTAATCCATCTATCTGACCAGAAGCCCTGTCATATGCACCTCAACAGCCTGACTTACCTCATGAAATTCCTGGAAACATTCTCATGTTTGATGGCATTGCGCTTGAAGGACGTTGTCGCTACTGTTCAAAGCGTGATTTTGTTATGGGGTTTTGCCATGAACATAGTCAATCTGTATCATTGAAATGTGACATGGTTGAATCCATCAAGAACCTGCGAGATGCAATTAGCCAGGAGAAGATTTGCTTTGGAAGTGATGCTACTGTTATTGCTATTGCACCTTATTAATGTAGTGACCATTACTTCCCCGTTCCACTTGTGATATCATCTTCAGACAAAACTGAGAAGGGTGAAGCATTATAAGCATGGATCCAAACACTAATTAATTGCTGGGAGACAAATGAACATGGTTCCAAGCTACATGGTCCAGTGTGGTCAATTGGGAGTGATGGAGATTCTATGTTCCGCCTTGCAAAACATCTATTGTGTATGACAAAGGATCTTGATCTTGACAGCAATTTGGGTCAGCTTCTATGTTAGTCCATACTAAATTATCAAATTATTTCTCAAGCTGATGCTCTGTCCATAGGGAACATGCCTGGGCTGAACTTACGCACTTCAGAAGGTGGGATTACAGGTACATGTGATCCAAAGCACATTTTCAAATGTTTTGCAACACTGCTCCGTAGTCCAAAGGATGTAATGGTGTTTGGTGACCATATTACTTCTGAAGAGATCATCAAGCAGCTGTGCTGTCTGAGTGGTATGACCTCTGAGAAAGCACAGCACCTCCTAGATTCTGCAGACAATCAAAATGTTCCAAAGGCTGTTTCCCTTATTCAACATCTTCTACAGCTTGAGGCTCTAACTATACCCACAAATCCATCTGAAGCATGGCATCAACACTCACTGCTATTTCTAGCAAAGATGCTTGGCTACTTCCTTCTTCCCTTTATCACTATTGATATGTCCCTCTCTGAGCAGCTTCAGTCTCTGTCCACATTTGGTCACCTTGCTGCTGCAATGTACATCAAACACAGAACTGCATGCCTCACTGGTGCACTATATCATGATTGTCAAGCTGTAATCAAGAATGTTATGTTTACTACTGCTTGTATGCAGCTGGTTAGTCTATGTCTCTTATTATACTTGATCTTGGAGGGCACAGATTGGCTCAAGGGGCTCTTTTCAGATATACGTACTCAGGATCATGCTCAAAATTTTGATATTAAGCAGTTGGCTGAAAAAACAAGTACATCTACCATACTCAATGCCACATACCAGCGGAATCCAGTCTTAGATTGAGGTCACTGATGTTTGAGTCTGAAGGATGCAATGGGCATAGATCATGTAAATCCACGGTCCTGGAAGGGTAATGTTTGTGTTGGGGATGTCAAACTAGATATAGTTTGGCAAAAAGGGGGAATGTTGCAAATGACCTCCTCCAGAGATCATACATTGGTGAACATGCAGAGATTGATCCATTTATTTTCAATCGGCATGACTGCGACCTTCTCCATCCCACTGGTGGGAGGTATGTTGGGGTGCATGCTGAACCTGACAATGATAGATCAGAGAGATTTGAAGAGAATGGTGAGTCTGAAGAGAATGGTGAAAGTTTATCAGATCCAAGTCCCGGTATGTTTGAAAATTTCAATATTGAACTCAAGTCTGACTAATTGTAATAAGGCATAGTCCATTGCAGTCATATTCCTGCAAGTATTGGGCAAGTTCTCAATGACTATGAGGATGGTGTTGAGGAGCTTGGTCTTGATATAGATGATTATGTGCCAGCTATCCCTGAGGATTCAACTTCTACTTTTTCAAAGACACTTGTGGTCATGGGAAAGACATTCTACAAATCTTCCCTTGTTGCAACTCTCTGCTCTGACAGAGCAAGGAAAGTGATGATGTGGACTCTTCGTGCCCGTGGTGTTGCAATTGAAGATTTGCAAAATACCAAAAAAGAGGAAACATTGGACCAAGTGGATTTAGATGGTCCTGATCTTGCCCTTATCATTATGAAGGAATGCACTACACAGAGCCAGTCAATACATCCAAAAAGGTGAAGTGCACAAATACACCTATTCATTGCTTGCTCTGCTCTCCATCAGCCACTGGTGTAACACAAACAATCTGGAAATACAATTTTCACATTCACATTGCAGAGGCACATACTTATGACCAATCTGAAGACTTTCTTGCACCAGCACAGATGATTTCAGATGCCTTCATCTCAAAAGCAGAGGAAGTATACATGGGTATTGGTGTTAACGATACAGAGGAATTCCGAGAGCGGCACACAGTTCCAGACAGTGAAGGTTTCAAAGCAGTGACACTGCATGGAATACATCATTTGAGCATTATTCTAATGACGTGAAAATTCTGAGCAAAAGAACAATTCTCTCATTGATTAAAGGTTATAAATATCCAATGAAACTATAGTAAGATTATACATAATTTTCACCAACTTTACTCACTGTGTATATTCTCCTTAGTGAAAAGTTAAACTTTTCCTCAAATGAGAAAAGTTTAAAGAATCTCAATGTAATCATGCTGAGCAAATTCAAACTTTTCTCATCTTATGATTATTGTTCATTTACTCAAGTTCATTTTAACATTGTGTCAGTGCTCAAATGATGGATTCCTCGCAGTGTGAGGGAGGTTTTGAAACGGGACCAAGCTGCTACTGTTACAGTACATAGATATACAAAGAGACAACAAGCAGGTACATATAGCAAGGTGTAATCTGTTTACATTCCTATCCAGTCTTATTACCTCGTCGCACTCAGATCGCGCTTGTACTTTCACTTGTTTGTAAGACATGCCGTGGGCCAGCCGTGG
Organism: Lentinula aff. lateritia; assembly: GCA_027886305.1. Classification (NCBI taxonomy): domain Eukaryota; kingdom Fungi; phylum Basidiomycota; class Agaricomycetes; order Agaricales; family Omphalotaceae; genus Lentinula; species Lentinula aff. lateritia. The sequence continues at coordinate 21,152 of MU795387.1, read as the reverse complement.
GCTGATGCCAGGTTGCCTGCGCGGCAACCTGATTTTCGCACGGGGGGGCTGTGTACCAGTTGAGTTCACGGAAAACTCCAGTGCCCGCCCCCTGGGCAGGAATATATCGTGTTTTGACAATGCTTAAATTCGTCCCTGCTACGTCGTACACTTGGATTGGGAAAGTAGCTTAGAGGCCAATGACTTTGTGTCAGAGCAGCTGGGACGGCCAGGGAAAAGGCCTCGAATAGACAACAGCGATGTTTCGTCTCCTGGAGATAGACGGCGGTTGAAGGTGTCAGAGTAAACTAGATATGTATCGTACAGTAGTCTACGATTGGACGCTCGCAGCATGTATATGGGACGGATCGTGGGAGACGGCTCCTTACCTTTCGCCGTAACCAACGATTCCATCCCAGCTTTCCCTCGAGTGCTTGATTACCCTGCCGCCGCTGCCGCCCAACCTGCTCAACAGAAGGAGAATCGATTAGCGCACGCAAGGAAGTTTTTCGCATATGGCTCTGGACCAGTGTCTGGATCGAACATTGTAATCGAGGATATTGCAGATATCGAGGATGACGAAGAAGATTATGGGGAGTATCAAGCAGATCGTTTGGACGATGTGCAAAATGTGGATATCTGAACGTATAAGCTGGCTGGAGAAACAGATAAAGACGAGTATAGTTCACAGAGGAAGGCGCATTACAGAAGGTCACGGACGGTGAAAGATGAGGAATTTTGGGACTAAATCATGTGTATTCCTTGGATACCAATCCTGCGATCTTATACCCACAACTATAGTTTCCACATATTGAAGGGACTCGAGAGTGTTACCAGCCTTCTTGCACAGTCAACTCTGACGACTCGATATATTATACAATGAATCTCTGGAATTCTGATCCACAGTTGAAAGCGACAATTACTGTTCCGACAGCGACGTCCCCGTATTACCTTTGTTCCGTTTAGAGTTTTGAGTTCAATGCCCATTTAGCGTTAACACCTTCACCACCTAACTTCTTCACGATCCCGTCTGCTTCCAACTTCTTCATATGCAAATTGATGCTATGGGATGCTGGAGTCCAAAGAGACTCGGGATATCCCTGATAGATCTTTGAAACAATTGTCCAAGTCGACCACTTTGCGCTTCCTGAACTTTCGTCGACATCGGGAGAAGGCGGAGCTTTCTGAAGCACCTGAAGGATCTGAGCCTCTCGCTCCAACCTATGTTGAACGTAAGTTTCAATCAACTTAGCGCCTTCCTTGACGACTGGCCCGTGACCGGGATATAAAACGTCGTAGGAATGAGACTTCTGATAATCCAACATTTTACGAAGACTGGAGATATATAACCGGAGGTCCTCGAAGACAGCGGTTCCTTGTCCCAAAACTGTATCAGCAGTGTATAATGCACGATCTTCGGGTATGTAAAGGCATATTGAATCGCGAGTGTGACCAGGAGTGTGTAGGACACGAAGCGAGGTCGAAGAAGTCGTGAGTTCCTGACCATCCTGGAGGTCATAAAACACTGAATTGGAGGCTGGGGTGAATAGCCTCGAGGGCAGTGAATTTATGATGGATGGAAGATTGCTTTGCTCAGGTAATTTGTTAGCAGGAAGTGGAAATTTGTGTAGTCGAGGAGGCGTAAAGGGCAGTCCTGTTTTCCGTTCGTCCCATAATCGACGTAGTAGGGCAAGAACAGAGGGAAGACCGCCGACATGATCTCCATGCCAGTGTGAGATAATAATATCGGAGACGTCAGGAATGTCAGAGTCCTCAGAGGATAGTGGCACTTTGAGAGCTGACTCTAGGATGGGGATGTATTCCTCCTTCCCTTCTCCAGTGTCCACCAAAACGTATGGCCTTTGTCGCCCGACGATATAGGTGTTGGTTCCTTAGTGCAAGATTATTATATTGATCACAAAAGAACCTGTAGCTCACCTTGGAGAGTGAATTTCCCTGGATTCTACAGGAATGGTTCAGTGAGTAATCTGATACGAGACGATCAGTTACTGAATACCTGTCCAAGAACTCTAACGACAATCGGACTAAGCTGATGCGATTGAGTATTGATGTTGAGCCCATGCTTCACGTACTCACCCTAGTTATCGAGCCTAGGACTTCCAACGTTTCCATCCTGTAGAGACAGAGTAGAATCAAGAGTTATCATGGTGCTATTCGGTTTTTAGCCGGCGCTTTAATCCGCAAGCGCCTGCATCAAAGCTAGCAGTAAACAAACGACATCAACTCGCCGTCTCAACTTGACTTTGACGACCACCCCCAACCCAACCCAGATACCTCAGAAATGGCCGATGTTGATATGGACAACGGAGACAGCTTGAAGAGGAAAAGGTATGCCCTCCTGCTTAACCCTCTATCCAACTTGAATTTCTCTCGTGCAGGTCGGGTTCAACTTCCTCTATAGACGGAAATTTCCCGCCTTCCAGCCGTCGCAGGTCGATATCACCCAGAATATCCAAGGTCGACCTTGCAAAAGTTAATGATGCCGATCCTGCCCGTCGTGCAGAGCGAGAACGACAGCTCGCGGCTCGTGTCGCTGCAATGGAACTCGAAAAGAGCAATAATACGAAGGAAAAGGCTGCGAATCAGGAATACGATGCGAAGGCAGAGTTCGCCAAATTGCTCAGTACACGCTCTGGTGGTGTATACATGCCTCCTGCGCGCCTACGAGCGCTACAGGAGGCCGCCGCTGGCGACAAAACTAGCCAAGAATTCCAACGACTTTCTTGGGACGCTCTACGAAAATCTATCACCGGTATCGTAAACAGGGTCAATATCAACAACATAAAGTTGATTGTTCCAGAACTATTTTCCGAAAATTTGATACGGGGACGTGGTCTGTTCGCCCGGAGTATCATGAAAGCCCAATCGTCGAGTTTGCCTTTTACACCAGTATTCGCCGCATTAGTTGCGATCATTAATACGAAACTTCCTCAGGTTGGCGAGCTTGTTCTGACTCGGCTTATCAGTCAGTTTCGAAGGGCGTTCACACGGAACGACAAGGTATATAATTGCGCATCTGAGCTTGCTGCCTTTCACTGACCCTTCATTCCCAGATTGTTTGCCATTCTACTACGACATTCATCGCCCACTTGGTCAACCAAGCAGTAGCACCTGAAATTATCGCACTCCAGATCCTTATCCTCCTACTCGAGCGTCCCACCGATGATTCCATAGAAATTGCTGTCGGTTTTATGCGCGAAGTTGGTGCTTTCCTAGCTGAAAACTCCCCGCAAGCCAATGCCATTGTCTACGAGCGATTCCGCGCTGTTCTGAATGAGGGCTCCATCAGTCATCGTGTTCAGTACATGATCGAAGTCCTCATGCAAGTGCGGAAGGACAAGTACAAAGACAACCCTATACTTCCAGAAGGCCTAGATTTGGTTGAGGAAGACGAGCAGATCACGCATCAAGTACAGCTCGAGGAAGAATTGCAAGTGCACGAGGGACTGAGTATGTTACCCTTGCTTTTTGGTGTGGGCTTTTGCACTAACATAATACATCTTTTTGATTAGACATCTTCAAAGTTGATCCTGACTTTCTACAAAATGAGGAAAAATATAAATCCATCAAGAACGAGATATTAGGAGAGGATTCAGATGAAGACTCAGAGTCGGAAGAGGCTTCCAGCGATGAGGAAGAATTTGAAGGTAATCATTCCTGAGATTCCGCGTCTTCACTTTACCAATACTTTGATGCAGTGGAAGAAAAGGAAGGTATCGAAGACCAAACTGGGACCAACCTGGTCAATTTGCGTAGAACAATCTACCTGACCATCATGAATGCCCTAAATTATGAAGAAGCTGTACACAAACTTCTCAAGGTGCAACTTTCCGAGGGTGAAGAGGTCTGTGATGTTCCCTTTTTCCAACATGCTACCGATCGTTGATTTTCCTTATGCAGATTGAGATGGTCAACATGATCATTGAGTGTTGTTCGCAGGAACGGTCGTATTCCACTTTCTACGGCCTCATTGGGGAGCGATTTAGCAAACTCAACCGTGTATGGACAGAGTGCTTTGAAACCGCATTCAACAATTACTACACTACCATTCATCGTTATGAAACCAATCGCTTACGAAACATCGCGCGATTTTTCGGACATCTTTTCGCCTCAGATTCGATATCCTGGGTATGCTTGGAGTGCATCAAGATCAATGAGGACGACACTACTTCGAGTAGTCGTATCTTTGTCAAGATCATGATGAACGAAATGATGGAGAGCATGGGGTTGAAGACGTTGTCAGAAAGGTTTAAAGATGATGAAGTCAAAAGAGCTTGCCAAGGCATGTTCCCTACGGATGTGCCCAAGAACACTCGATTTTCCATCAACTATTTTACCAGTATTGGGTTAGGTGTGGTCACAGAAGAGATGCGAGAATGGCTGAAGGTAGGCGACTTGATATCCCAATTTTGCTCAACAATTGATTGCCATCCTTATAGAACGCTCCCAAATTGATCATGGAACAACGACGAGCGATGCTCGAGCAAGAGTCGTCGTCGGATTCTGATTCATCTTCCGATTCATCTTCAGACTCAGACTCTTCAGATAGCTCTGATTCCGATTCCATAGATTCTAGGCGGCACCGACGACGTTCGTCGACTCCCCCTGTTCGTCGTCAGCTGTCTGCATCCCGCGAACCCAGAGATTCCCGTGGACCCCCGAGAGGACGAAGTATATCCCGTACACCACCTCCGTCGCGCGGTCGTCGACGAGACGATACTCCTCCACGATCCCCGCGCAATAGTTCTATACATATCAAACGTGATACCGGAGGTCGCTCCCCGCTTCCGCACGGATCTAAAAGACGTTATAACGATAGAGATAACACCCTTCCCTTTCGTCGACGCCCTTCCCCTACCTCTTCAAGGTCTCGCTCTCCCCCTCCTTATTCAAGGTCAAAATACTCTAGGGCTAGATCTGATTCTCGGTCTCGGTCTCCACCTCGCTCATCTCATATCAATGGAAGAAAGCATTCGCGATCTCCTCGAAGAGACGATCGCAGTAAACGAAACGACTATCCCCCAGACAGAAAATATCGGGACCAGGAATCAGATAGACGACGCACGTCGCCTCCGCCTAAGCGGGAAACTCATGAATACGAACGAAGAAGGTAGTCGAGGCTTTCATTGGAGTTCAGGTAAATGTATCTTTGATCAGAATGTTGCCTTCATATGTACGTAGGATTTTCGGTCTTGTTACAATGACATACACTGTTGTACACTTCAGTTGCCAAAGCTTTCTATGAGATCACAAAAGTTTGATTCAAATGTCTTCGCCGCCGGTCGATTTTGAACGCCATAGCAACTGTTCATACTTCATAAAAAGCTGCGGGAATGGAAATTGAGATTCAAGTTTTTTTCCTTCGTTTGCGACACCTCAAACTCTACGTCCTTTACATCTATTTATCACCATGTCAGATAGCCACGCAGAAAAAAATTTAAATTTTGCAGCTACGTGCGTGTCCAGTTGTCATTCTGTTATCATCCGAAATTGAAACTACTGTTCTGTAGCCGACATGGCTGGACACGCAACTTCACTATCACTCCAGAGAAAGTTGCTAACATTTCCTACGCCACACTAGAATCTGTTCTCGAGCTGAACACACTAAAAATTCGAGCAATGTCTTTGCGAATCTTCGTTGAGCATCCTCCCGCATCGAGCAATTTCGTAAAAATTCGGTCATGGAAGGATGATGGCACATTACAGTCCAACCTTATGAAGGCCTTTTTCGAGGAGCGTATGAAGGCTGGCGTTACGACTAATCTGGACATTCGCGATGGAAACATCCATGATGCCAACGACGGAGGCAAAGACGGATCTGGAGGTATTGGTGCTAAGGAATGGCTTAAGGCTCATGGGTTGACGAAGCCCAAGAGCAATAACCTGGATCCGTCAGTGGCAGGGGAATCAGAAGAGCATGATGTAGGTGGTATTCAGCATGTATGTACTCGAAACTGTTACCAGCCTGTTTCTAGACCGACCAAGCTGCAGTGGCCATCGGGGGAAATGGTTTCTTCTCCGCATTTGGATTTGGCAAAACATCTGTAGCACCGACGCCTCCAAAATCTGATGAAGATGTTTCTGAAGTTGACAATCATTCAATCAAAGCCTCTGAAAAGGGACTGAAAACTGAAGAAGACATCCTTCGCGAGGTTTGTTCATGATTGTTTGCGAGAAGAGAAACTCAATGCACAATATCCAAATGACAGCGAGGATGGGGTCCCCCTCTGATGCGTCGCCTGACAAACCGCAACTTGAAATCGCGGAAATCGCAAGCTCCCATTGAAGAAAAAGATATCCAAGAGGAAGGCGACGGCGAAGAAATTGAAATCCCCGAAGCTGAAGAGGCGAATGGAGGAGCCCGGCCAGAAAAGAACGTGCGCATAGCTTTCAACCTTGTTTTGATCAATTGATAGGGAACGTTTCATCCTCAGGTCCTTTGGCGCAAACACAAAAACAATACCTTCCTTGGTAGCGGGAAGAAGGCCAAGAGTGGCGTGGAGATTATCAAGACTCCTTCAGATGCTATTAAACCTGCACTGTCGGCCCCAGCATCGCCCTCGAAGGCGCCATGAACTTTCATCTTGGCCACAGTAAATCATTTGTCCTCTCCCTCTCTTGTCACGATCATAATATATACTCTACCTCCATTACTGCACTTTATCGTATGTACTCCGAGATTGGCTGTTGTATAGCTCTTCATGTTAATCGACATGTGTTTCGCGATTTTGTACATACTAAATGCTTATCCTACTCCCTACTGAATTTCAGAATGTTGGCTAGCTCATGATTGCCTCTAATCAAGTGTTAAGTTCCGAGCTAATACTGTGCCAGAATGCACATCTTGCAGCTTGTGCATCGGTGACCTCCTCCATTGCGACAGCCCCAGGATGGAGAAGGATACGCGGACCACCTGAGGTGGAATTTGTTACCGCCTCCAAGTTCGAGATAAACTTCAGCAAGAAAACTCCAATGAAAAAAGCGGGGGAGCTCACCGTCCAGGCTGCTACATTAGTGGCAGTCGGCTCCTGGGCAGTGACGAAGGACGACCAATATTGTTGCATGGCCACAAACAGCGCAGCGTCATTCCCAGTGAATCCCGAAGCGGCATCGAAGAGTCCCGTCAGGTCGGCTCCATGGTCGGAACCTTGGTCTGGGTTGTCATAGCTAAAGAGAAATAAGACAAAAACAACGAAAAAATCAGTTGATGGCATAAAGACGGGAAAACTCCACTTCTCACTGATATTGGAATGAGGCGAATCCCTGCCTTGTGGCGGCGGCAGCAATCATCATTCCGGTGCAGATATATCTGGCCTCGCCGTACATCTGCTGACCTTGGAGGCTTAACGAGTTGTCGTAGTCGGCCAGGGGATAAAGCTCCAGAGCAGTTGTGAATGACGAATTTGAAAGGGTAGGCCATTGTCCAGCCAAGAAGTTATAGACCGTTGTCTCCGTAGCGTTGGCTTCGGAGGTGTTAGCGGCTGGGTTGGGTAACTCGGCGGACCAATTTGCGCCCTCATCCGTGTTGGATCTGAAAATGCCATATTCAACTTCTAGAGTGCGAGGATTAGAATTGATTGACCTACCCAAACAAGACAGGAACTTGGGAAAATGCTCCACTGGCAAACGCTTCGACCGGTCTGGTTGCCAGGAAAGCACCGTCTATGCAGGGAGCAAAAACAAACAACGTCGAGGTCCGATTTTTCAACACCTGGGTACCCGCAGATGCTATAGTGTTCGCATCGGCTGCAATGAGGCAAGCCATAACGTCGGACGATGAAGAACAACCCCTGTTGGATGATATGGGTTCAGAAAAACGTCAGTTTACATGCCAATCAGAAGAATGGTCAAAAGTCTTACGCAAAACCACTAAACAACTCAAAGACGCCGTTGAGATAATCGCTGTCAAATTCAGGCATGAAGCTCAATGATGAGCTATCGCCCATTGAGGCACGGAAAAGGCCCTCTTGATCGCCTCCATTTGCTATGAGCTGTGAATACAATGTTACATTCAAAAAGAACGACAGTAAGAGAACATGGTCATACATGGAACATTGTAGCCCCAGCTCCAGCAGATTCTCCCCAGATGGTGACGTTTCTGAAGACATCAGGATCGTCAATACCCACGACAGATCACCTAACCATCAACACTTACGTAGGATCTCCGCCAAAGCTGGATATATATCTTTGAACCCACTGCAGACCGACACGCTACGAGGGAATGATGACAAAATGGTCGAAGGCTCTTGATGCCATCACTACATACCTGGTCCAGCATCCCAGCGTTTAGCGACCCATTCGCTGCTGCGAAAGTTGACCCGGCTAAGAATCCGAACTGCCCTAAACGATACTCGAAGGACACGAAAATCATTCCAGGCGAAGGCGCAGCTTGCATCAGCGGAATTGCGTTGGCTTGACTATTTCCAGTTTGGAATCCTCCTCCTACAAAAGTCCGGACATTGCGGAATGGCAGAAATCAGAAGAACGCGATTATATTTTTGTATGTGGGAATGGGAGAATTCAAGAAGCCAGTCAGACACGAAGTCAAGAAAAATGAGCCAATTTAGAAAAGGCAAGGAAGGGTAAAACACTAACCATGAAACCACACCATGACTGGTAGGCTCGAACTCGAGGTGGCATTAGAGGGAACGTACACCTATTCAGATCGAACTAAGGTGAATAAGGTGCCCGGTAGTGATGAAAATTTCCAAACGACAAACAACTCACGTTGACGAACAGACAGTCTTCAGATGTACCTGATACCACGGTCGACTGAGGGACAGGTATGCACACATTACCAAACTACAACTCGTCAGAGTTTGTCATGGAGAATGAGCATTGCCAATACCCACAGTGCTAGCGTTGACCGTCCCAAGTTGCGTCGTAGGGGGGAATACAGGAGCTTTCCATCTCAGGTCACCAGTCGGAGGCTCAGCAAACCGGACTCCCTTGAATGAAGTGACACCTGTTGTTGAGTCTTCGACACCGACGAATGTTCCATCTAGATAAATAGTGCGATACGATTAGCATCTCAGTCTTGATTTAGACACATTTGAGGGGAAACGTACAGTCGAGCTCGACGGTAGCCTGTCCGGCAACTATTGGGATATACACGCTACACAGCGCGAGAAGAGTGTTAAAAGCGAGCATGATGAGGATTCTGTCGTTCGAACTCGTTTTTTTTGGATTCGCTTCCTTTTATACTTATGGCTTGTGTCAGCTGGCTCTTGCAATACGGAAAACTTGGCTGGTGATACCTGAAAATAGATTTCCCAGCACACGCGTGGGCGTTGAAGTACTTTGAAAGAGAGAGTTTTTTTGAAGTCGGAAAAAGGTTGGAAAATTAATGGAGTGTATGTGTGCGGTAAAGGAATGACTTATGAGAGAAAGTGACAATGATCAAGATGTTGTGTTTCGTCTTTAGTCGATACAACGACTTGACGACGACCGTCGGAGGCATGAACGCGTTCAAGTAAACACCCACATGGTGAATATGATGTCAAAGCAGTGAATCCAATCGGCGATTGCCGAAACAATTTATGCACCGAGGTTTGTCAGTAAAGTCAGTTGTTTGTCAGTTACTCTCACTAAATCTCCTACATAACTTCCGAGGCTATTATTTCTGCGGCCATGCGAAATGGCTTAAAGCCAGACTGAAAGTGCCAGGACTAACTCAATGCCTCAAATCACCCTCTTCGGCGGCACAGGGCCTACCGGTAATGCACTCATTCGCGAAGCTCTACGTCGAGGTCATACCATCGTTGTCTTTGCGCGTAGTCCCCATAAACTTGACTCCGAATTGAGAGACTCAGCAAGGATAAGCGTCATTCAAGGTTCATTTTGGTTTTTTACTTGAATCTCAAAGGTGACACGTTATTCGTAGGAACCTTGGACTCTTATCCTGCTATACAACGCTCCCTGCACAACTCCGCCGCTGTTTTCGTTCTCCTCACGCCTTCAGATGGTCTTCCTGGCTGGGCTGGTGGCTCTTCCGTACCACTGACAATGACTACTGGTTATCGCAACATCATCCGTGCCATGTCCGAACTTAGCGTAAAGCGACTTATAGGCATAGGAACCCCCTCGCATGTCGAACCGCAAGATGGATTCAACTTCGGTTTAAAAGTCACTGTGCCCATGTTAAGGCTGCTCGCTCCAAAGGTGTTTGAAGATGTTGTAGAGACTGGCAAACTGTTGAAAGGTTTACGAGATGATGAAAATATTGATTGGACCTGGCTCCGAGTTTCCTTATTGTACGATGGACCTGCTCCCAGTGACAAAAAGTATCAGCTTGGTTTCACAGGACAAGGAGGAAGGTTTTTACTTCCCAGTCTTTCTAGGGAAGAGCTTGCGAAGGCCCTGCTAGACGAGATGAAGGATGGAAAGTGGGTGAGAGGAATGCCTTTCTGTTGGACTTGAGTTACAAGAGCCCTTCTATATACTTTGTTTTCAATGCATCGTATCTTTTCTAATGATTCTTGTCAAGATCAGAGGTTTTAAAAGAGTTGGATAGAATGTTTGGAATTATTATCAGTCACACGTGCAGTGCACCCACACCATCAGAGATTGAGAACGCCAATGCCATTGCTAATGGGAACAAGGGCATTGGAGTCAGATTCAAAAGAATAAAGCGGGTACCATTGAGCCACAGGCATGCTCACTACTATGTGTGAGGCATGATGGCTCTAATACATGGTTAATAAAGACTTAGCTGGATGTGGCTGTGCTCGTAGAGTAACTCGGTGACTCAGTACATAAGCGCTTGATCAATGTTCTCGATGTCATGGATAAGTTCAAAACGCTAGAACCTCTCAAGTTATATTCTCCCCCCACGAGTGCTTCTCCCATTCGAAAAGCCACAGTCGCACCCCAGTTTGTGGGCAAACTCCCGTCAGATCTCCACCTAATCATTCTGTCTTACCTCCCTGTACCGGACTTTCCTGCCTATGCCCGTTGCTCGCATGCCACCGCCGCCTTAGCCGAAAGTGAAAAGTTATGGGAGACACGATGGAAATCGCTCAAGATGGATAATAAGGGTCTGGGAGCTGTGCTGAACGATCTCGAAGAACATTCGAAGGGAAGAGCAGCAGAGTCACGAGCAGCGGCGCCTCCAACAATAACCGTAGATGATGAATTCGGAGAATTTGCATCAGTGGATGTACCACCGGATGAGATGGGTGACTTTGTGGGAGCTTTTCAGAATCCGACAACGCCAATGTCAGCATCGTTGTGGACGAACAATTTCAAATCGACTTCGACATTTCGCGGACAGTACATCCGCGTTCACAATCTCCTCAAGCCTTTAACTAAAACTCTCCTATCACCTGCGCATATCATTCTGAATGAACTTGCTGTTGCAGTCACGCCTTCTCTACGATCAGAAGCCTCAACTCTGCGCTTGTTGTTTCTGTTCCTTTCGCAAAGCATTCAACCGGTACGGAAATGGCGCGAGTACAGAACTGCACTGCGAAGTGCAATGGATAGGTTTGATGCAAATCTGTTGGCGGCATTTGACAACGCAGACGGAAGAGGTGACGAAAACGGAATGCGGGAGGCAGCAGAGAGCAGCTGGCTCGTTTGGGACGGCGCAGACAGTGACTGGGAGATGGGAAAAGTTTGGGCAGAGAAACGGGAGATATTCTACGATCAACCCTGGGATCCGTTGGCCAATTTCACGTAATTTCATCCTTTATAGTCTTTGTTGGTATATGATAACTTACAAATCCTTTGCCTAGTAAAGACCGTCAACTTGCATTCGATGCTATGGATGACTTTATGACCATTGTCCTAAACGCCATAAACGAACACGGTTCTCGCGCCGTTCGGGTATTCCCCGCTGAAGCTGGCGTCCTCATATCCTTTTCAGAACGCGTCGCTTCAGACGTAGTCGGAGAGTACATATCCACCGTTCTGACTCGTGCACGCGAGATATCCCTCGACATTTTTCTGAAAGCCACTGCAGCGAGCTTCAGGGAAGCTTGGAAGATGGTTGATACCATCATGTCTGCAGGTGGAACATCGACATCCCGGACTAAAGCAGAAGACGTTGTGTGAGAGCCGCTACTCTATCCAAGGTCGCGGAGCCCACTCATATATGTTATGCAGCTTCCGCATGTTTGAGCCAAACATGGACGAGTATCTTGATGAGGAAACCGAAGTTGTCAAGCCCACGTTCGAGGCTATATGTAAAGGTTGGGATCAACAAGCTTCAGAACGTCACAACAACTTGGGCGACGTTTCAGCTCGATTCCTCACTTCACATAATCCATCTCAGGTTAAACGGAACGTTCTTGCAAGTTTTACCAGTGTGCTCTTACTACCCGTGACTATCGTTCCCAGAACTGTAGGAGCTGTCGGCGGAGCCTTGGTGAGTGGAGGAACAGCTGTCGGCGGAGCTGCCGCCCAAGGAATTGCCATGTTGAACCCACAAAGATGGGGCGGAGCCAGTGGAGGTGGATGGGGCATTTCAAACGTCCCAGAAGGTTACCAAAAACATAGAGGTCAAGGGAATGAAACCATGTTTGAGATTGGATCAGACGAGGATGACGAAGACGAGCAAAAGGAAAAGGAAGACGAAAAGGAAAAGGAAAAGGAGAAAACTGAAGTGTTTGATGAAAAGCATGGTGGACTTGGCCTTGCGCCACCATCCTCAGCTGCTCCACTGTCCGCTGGTACTCTACATACTGCATCCGCCTCCCTAGACCAGATGGACCAAATGGATACTTTACTTTCCCTCGACGTCGCTCTAGAGCTCATTCACACCTCCCGCGAATCCCTCAAGCGATTAGAAACCTTTGCGGCATATCCCGACCGTACGGGTGACAGAGTCAGAGATACCATCGAGGAAGTGTTCATATTGATGCTGCAGGCATTGGGAGATGGTCATGTAAAGCGTGGGTTTTCAAGGTGTGTTCCTTTACACATTTATATCTTCTTAATCTCATACTTTCAAAGAGCAACAGCCCGAATGACGTCGTATAAACCTGCAGAACACGAAGAGACGACAAGCGTAGCGCCCCTGCTACAATTTTTCGAGCTGGTCCATATCGGAGACACAATCCAAAGTATGGTGCAGGTGTACTTCGATAAAGAAATGGTGCCTGATCTCGTTTGTCGTATATTGACGTTTATTCTTATATGAATTATACCTGCAGGCTCCTCACATTGACAAAACTGACTTCCTCAACTCTGTCGTACGCGAAAAAAAGCGGTTCGAAAACTCCCTCGACGACTCTGTTGCCGGAGGACTTAATGCTGGCACCGAGGTCTTGATGAACCAAGTCGAACATATAATATTGAAGCTCACTGAAGCTAGAGAGTATTACCCTCCGGAAAATGCTGCGTTGGATTTGAAACCGAGTAAAGGATGTATTGAAGCGATCAAGTGTTTGGAAATGCATTGTAAGCTGCTGAAAGGGAGCACGAGCAAAGAAGTGTTGGAGGTGTTTCATCAGGAGGTTGGGATCAGACTTATAGCGTGAGTGGGAGGATGCCTAACCTTTACCGTTGGGCTTCAACTGATATGTTGTACTGTTCTCCTCATAGAATCCTACAAAAGCATATCAAACGCCAAATCATATCCCTCACTGGCGGGTTTCAGGTCATCGCTGATCTCAATGCTTACCACGCCTTCATTACTTCACTCAAAGTACCTTCAATAACCGCCGATTTCGCCCATTTGAAAATGCTGGGGCATGTCTATGTTGTTGAAGATGCAAAGGATTTGGCGCAAATCGTGAGGGATGTGACGAGGTATGGGGGTGCTTATAGGCCGGAGGTACATACCCTTTTCATAATTTACGCGATGATGGGTGCTGATTCGTACTTGATGTTAGGATATATACGAATTTATCCAACGAAGATCGGATTGGAAAAAGATTGAGAAGACGGTAGATAAAACGATGTATAATTTGAGCTTTAAGGAAGATTGTATTGTTTGTTAAATGGATGATGGACTATTTTGAACCTTGAACAACATTCAAGGTGATTCAAAATAATAGTGCAAATAAGAGGAGGGTGAGGCCCGCGACCTCTCAAAAAGTCAGTAATTATAAAACAGTGGTAGTTGCACGTTTCCAGACCAGGTATGTGGTCAAATTTCTACTTGGATGTCATCTCCATCTGCAAAACATGTATACTCGCCAGAGCAAGGATACTGACTGGAGAGCGCTCTCCAGCAACAAAAGCACCCAAAGCAAAAATCGAAGCCTGCTCTGGGTGCTTTCACTGCTGGGAAGTGCTCTAAAGTACTCTGAGTTGCTTTCGGCTGTTTAGCCGAACATACAGGTTTTGCAGATGTCTTTTCCTATATGCGCCACAGTCACTTCGCGTCAACAAGATAGACTTTCTCGCATTACCGCGTGCGTTCCGGAAGCACTCTCGATGACGGATCGATTTCGAAAGTTGCAAGTTTACTGTATCTTTAGATTATAAATGTCAGAATGCAGACCGACCAAAATAGGATGGTTCAAGTATGCGGATTTGACGTTCAGAATTACAGGCCGTGGGAATTGGAATGCGATTTACAGCTTTGACAACCAACACCTATGTATCGGTGGTATGTACGGTTCACAATCTCACTTTTTTTGGGTCGTAGGTCCAGATTATCCCAGGATTGGCCCCATATGGCTACCGAATGGCTACTGTTATCGAAATAGATTGGTTGCCATCTCACGATGCCCCGCGACCTACAGCGACCTCTCAATCTGATCACTGCTGCCTTATTATAGAAACGCAGGGACAACTGAAATTGAATCATATGTATAGAACTTGAAGCTTGAACAGTGAAACTTGGCCAGGCGGTGATCTATTGATTCACTTCATCAATCTGGACCTTGTTCTGGACGGAGCGCGAACTTTACCCTTTAGGATAAAGCGAGGTCAGTAACCTCGACGATATGATATACTACTATCCACAACTTCCCCCATGCGCTGGCAGCCTACCATTTCCACAGTAGCAGACATGTTCGTCAATCCTCAGGCAGGAGTCACATCGTCATCCATTATTCGCTTGCAAAATCCTCTCCTGACTGATTTAAATCAGACTCTTTCTGGTAAAGGGTACAGGCGGGCCAACCGCAAAACAACCTTGGGATCTCTGATGCTCAATCCTCAGCCACCAACTTCGATCTACCCTGCTAGTTCAGACCGTGAGGCTGACTGGAGCGTATGGCAGAACGCTTTGTGTACAACACTTGGCAAAGACCAATCCGCAGAAGGTGCGATTTTCTTGACAGCCTAGATAAGTACAGCATTTAGTTGACCTGAGAATACCTATAGTAGATGTCCTTCAATCCATCCCGCAGTCAATCGGAAGCCGCATTCCCAAGCCTTTGCCATCAAATTATTCAAACACGAATACCCTTGATCCTCCAAGTTTAGTGGGGGGGGAACGAGACTCGGAGAAAGAGAAATCTAGAATTGTTCAGCTGGCAAATCTCGTCAAGCGGGCACGCGAGCGCAGTCGATGTGTTAATGAAGATAATAGAGTTGGTGCCTTCGTTGTTGGTGATCTTTCTGTCACTAAGTCTGCGATGGTCGGGCGCAGCACTAGGAAGTCAAGTCCGAATTGTACTTCGGCAGCCGAATCTCCTTCTGAGTCTCTTTCAACTGCCGTCGTCGTCATGGATATTGAATCAGATGTAGAAGCCCCCTGGCATTTATCTAGACGCAGGTCGAGGACTCTATCCTCAGGCTCAGCCCAACATCTCATGCATTCCGTTCGCTCCTCTTCTTCCTCTTCCGCTCGGTCTTCCCCGCTTTGTGTTACACCAGACCTCCCTGGGGTTCCGTTACCCCTTCTTCCCCAATCTGTGCCCGTTTATCATATGAATGGTAAAAGAGGGATATCTTCTGATAACATTCGACCCACCGTCACAGCGGATGTGTATCCCTTGGAGTCGTCGGTTGCAGATATGGCACTGCATCATAGTAAACCTTCGATTGACACCAATTCATCAGGTATAGAGCATGTACACTGCGAATCTACTATAACCCTACCTTCCACCTCCACATTGTTATCTTCGGATGTGAACACATCCTGGCGCACGGAGGATGGCCCCTCTTATCTTTCTCGTTCACAACGGCGTCTCGCACGCACTGTGATCAACCCGTCTTGTCATGACGTCCAAAACTACCTATATGAAGGGGGACAGACGGGTGTGGTCAGCGGAGGGGTCATGCTTGGCCCCCAAGTTCAGGGAAAGAAATCGGGGCAAAGATGCCCTGCTACTCCGAAGGGACAGGAATCGCATCAGCACCGAAAAACCAAAAAGGCGCAGGGAAAAAGACCGCCGAAACCAAAGAATGCACAATCTCCATAGACGGTCAACGTGCGGGACGGGATCAGGATTCATTTTGGAAAGGTTACCATTTCGCCTATTTTTAAAATGCTCTAGCCTATGTTCCAGCCTTTTTCGCAACTCCAGGTCGATCTCGCGATGCTTCTAGATTATTTCAGTTTCATTATTTTGTATTACTACATCTGCTGTCGTCGTTCCTTACTTACATTGTACAAGTTTGATTTTTTATCTACACTACGTTGTCTCATTCCCTCCCTCCCCTTCCATCTGTACTACCAAACCATATTTCTCGCTTCCTACATTATCATTATTGCACATGGGCAAAAGGCTTGTTTGAGTATTAAATGCCTGCGGAGTATTGTATGATCGTCGACTTAACATAGTTTGAAATGCCATCATCTGTTAACTGACTTCACCCAATCTGACCTCTGAATTACATACATGAAAATTGAACTGAGTTTTACAAACGACAAACAGCAGTGCAAATCGGAGGTAGACATCGAGAATAATTGAATCTTCGGACAAGCTACATATAACATCCTTTACCCCCTCCGCCTTAGCCTAGTCCCTTTAATTCATAATCCAAAAAGCAATCTTCTCACAAGCATTTTTACCGCTCCTCCCGCAGAGTTCGGGTCATTACCTCCAGGAAGTGGAAGGTCCACACCGATCTTGTCTACCACATAATAACCGAAAAATAGCACCTTGAATACCAATGCTAGTGCGGCATGGAGGACACCAATCACAATAATAAGCAAGCGGGTGGCTTTTGCTTCGGCCTATGAGACGAGAAGAGATGAGCACACAAGATATGTAGAGATACCAGAAAACTCACAGAAGCAAGGATAGGGTATATATTTCTGATGAGAAAGTATCCTGAGGATGCAAAAGCCAGGAACACAAGAACCCAGCGGAGAAGAGGAACCGGTATTACACACAGAATCTACATGGAGGTCCAGGATCGTCAAAACGTTAAAACAGAAGAAGGGGTGATACAACTTACAGAGACCGGAATCCACACGAAAAGTGCGTATCCCCATATTGCCACAGCATCCACTACACTCCACTCACCCACACCCATATATCTCAGCGATATCCACAGCAATACCGGGAGACCTAACCCGTACGCGTACACGATACCCACTGCCTGGGATAACAGCCCAAAGTCATAATCGTATTCTCCATCAGCTGAAGACAGGTATGCGGAAATAGAAGCCGCGAGACTTGAGGAAAGGAATAATGTGAATATTAGAGTCGTAAGAGTCCAAAAAGGTCCGTAGAGATCTGGTGGGTTTAGGTGGGTAGAGAAATAGTTGGTCGATGTTGGGAGGAGAGTTGAGTAACATCGGCGAAGAACCTTCAACAACGCATATTAGATTGAGTTCAAATCTGAAGGGAGAATACTTACCTCTTTAGTGTCAACTTCGAAGTAAACCTGATAGTATTCGACTGTCCAGAATCCTCCGCCTGATTTTCGTGCATGAGGCTGGTCCGAAAGGTAACCTTCACAAATAGCTGTCAGTTTCTAGACGAACATCAATAGATTATACGCACCTCTGTCGACATTCGAGACGCCAGCAGAGCCCGGCCTTGTATTAGATGCATTATCACCCAGAAAAGCTGAAGAATTTCGTCAATACAGCACCATACGACAGCCTTGATTATTTTTCACATTTAAACTGTAGGCCCTCTGGGCCCTCTTCTAGGCGCTACTGGCGTCAGCATGATAAGAGAAATAGCATGAAATCACTAACTTCATCTGCTTCTACAGCCACGTATGCCATGAACGACGAGGAGAAACTTAAAGCGCGTTTTCGGTACTCCCCGGACCGGGCATTCTTACTTTTCCCAAAACGCCAATGCCAGATTCGGACTTGCGATTAACTTTCTTACAACTTGTCCAACGCTGTGACAATGCCACCATATCTCGACACTCAACGGATTTTAATCCACCTTCAGAGTTCGATCACGAAGAACTCGTGCCTTTGTACCTTTCCTCTTCATCCTCTTCCAAAGATCATCAAATAGTGATTGGTCTCCTTCGACCAGTCATCATCGAACAGCTCAAGACAGAGAATGAACAGAGTCGACTTGGAAACAAACAGGAACTTTGGGAACTCGATATTGATACTACGTCCTCAAAACCCCGCGTAAGCTTCGCTGGTTGGGTTGACACTCCATCAAAACGCACCAGAGCGATGAAAGAGCTTTGCGAACGATGGAGGAATTCTGGCGTTTTCCCAGACGTTTGTGGACCAAAAAAATGGCGCGCAGAGCTGTATCCGGTTTACAAAGATCCATTCGGACCGCACGACCATCCCAAAGACGACTCGAATGAGTCTAATTCTAATTTCGCATTTGACATGGAGCGCTCGGCGTGTGCACTGTTTGGTGTAGTCACATACGGTGTACATATGACTATATATCAAGAGATTGAGACGGATATGTCGAAGGAACTGAAAATCTGGGTTCCCACAAGAGCTAAAACGAAACCAACGTATGTTATTTGACGACTCAGGTAGACAAATTATTCTGAAGCCGATCTGCAGATGGCCTGGATACTTGGACAACACAGTTGCAGGTGGCATCCCTAGTGGAATGGGTGTGCTCGAATCCCTTGTCAAGGAATGTATGGAAGAGGCCAGTATTACTGCTGATGTGGTACGAAAATATACCCGATGTGTTGGCTCTATCAGCTATTTCTTTAGGTGCGTATCATTTCTCCAAAGCAGAGCGATTATCAGTGATTCTTCAAAGAACGTCTGCTGGATGGCTTCAACCTGAAATCGAGTGGGTCTACGTTCACTTCACGATCATAACAGATCATAAGGCAGATAATCTAATTTTGCTAGATATGTGTATGACATGCCCATACCTTCAGACACCGATCCTATCCAGTTGACACCGAAACCTCTTGATGGAGAGGTGGAATGTTTTGAGGTACTAAATCATTTTTAGACATCGATTCAATTTTTGCCGAACATATGCATCTTTATTCTTCCTGTGATTATTGTTGCAGCTTCTTGATCAATCCACCGTCATGGATAAAATGCGCGCGGGCAAGTTCAAAGCAAACTGTGCATTGGGTAAGTGTACCCTTCCGTCGTGCCTTCTGAACAATGGCTAATTAGCTTCCTCGAAACTTCCACCTTGATCCGCTTGGCTTCGACGCAGTCCTCATCGATCTCTTTATCAGACTGGGATACATCACGCCTGATAACGAGCCAGAGTATATGAAGATAATCACACGACTTCATGGACGTTTTGAGTATGAAAGTTGGTAAACTGGTCTGTTGAAGGGCGATAAGTTTCATCGAATAGTGTACAGTATCACAACGTTATGCAGCCCCAGAAAAGTTAATTAGAAGTAATAGAAGTAAATATTCAAGTTTGGCAGGTCCGATTCGTCACGTAATTACTCGTCAGGTTTCCAAAGTTCCATTCCATTCTTCATGTCCGCCCAGTGTCCGTTTGACTTTATCCTTCAATGGATTGTTATTTAAACAGGACAACTCCTTACGACGTGGTCACAAGTTGTCTCCCACTCTCAAGCAAATGGCCATCCCAAAAATATTCAGCGATACATTCGTCTTCGCTTGGGACTTTCTACTCACTCTCACTAACATCGTTACACCTAGCATCAAGGCCGGACATGTCGTACCTGAGGGGCACGCCGGAGCAGGGGGCAAATGGCCAGAGTATGTGCCGCCTGGAGAGGATGATAGTCGGAGTGCGTGTCCTATGTTGAATGCTCTGGCAAATCATGGTGAGTATTTTGAAGAGAATAGACTATTTTCTCGCTTATAGTGGGCCCCATCTTACCTTCAGGTATCTTGCCACACGATGGAAAGAATATATCTTTCAAGGCGATGAATGAGACTGTTCGCTCAACGTACAACTTTGCTCCCTCTTTTTGTTATTTTGTGCCGAATTACATTGCGGGGATTTTGAAGAAGGATTATTCAAACGACACATTCGACCTGGCTGAAATTAGTCTGCACAACGGGATAGAACATGATGCTTCATTGACTCGTAAGTTCACATTCCTTATATTTTTTATTCGTTCATCCAATTTCATAATAAGGCGAGGATACCTTCCATCAACCTGACCAAGGGAAACCTCATGTTCCCTTCATCGAAGAACTCCTCCAATCAGCCTCTGGAAAAGATTCAAAGAATAAAAACAGTACTGAGGATGCTAGTCATGCGGTACTGCTAACCTCGGAAGACCTTGCACGATATAGTGCCAAACGTCGGACGGAAGCAAAAGTGCACAATCCGGACTTCTCGTTGAGCGCATTTCATAAAGCTTTTGGAAGTTCCAAGTGAGTTGTTCCTTGCATTCATCGTATTTTCTCTAACTCCTGACGACCAATTCTCTCTAACAGCTCTGCAACCCTTCTTCGCATCTTTGGAGGCCGGGTCTCTGACTTGCGCCCGTTTCTCATCGAGGAGCGCATCCCAGAAGGATGGGAGCCTTCGGTTCGATCCCGTGTTGGACTAACTATGGCGGCATTCAACCTCACTGTGCTTCCTTTGGAAGCCGCAACTGAAAAGTTCATGAAAGTACTCGCAAAGGATGTACAAAAGCCGACTGAGGTTGCGAATTACGGTGCAACAGGTATTACTGAGGCAAACACGTAGGGTGGCCTCGAGTACTTAACAGTCATCTCAAAGGCCTTCGTATTCTTTACAATCAATTCATACATTCTACCCACATGCATTGCGCCCTATGTTCATCTACAATTCATTTACCACCAGGAAAAGAGGCAACAGATCCAAAAGGTTACCGGCTGATAGTTCTTGAATGCTGCTTTTCAAAATTATTGGCATATATCATTGATAGAAGAA
>MU795386.1:0-25499 GCA_027886305.1 Lentinula aff. lateritia | reverse complement strand
CCAGAAGTTCTTCTAGATAGGAAAAGTATGTTGTTTACAATGAAAATGGCTCAGAATACTGCATAATAAATATGGAAGTATGGAGGCACAAGGCGTCGACTAAGGGGGGTTTGGGGGCTTGCCCCCAACAAGCTGTGAACCCTGCTGTAGCACACGGTGCAAGCAAAGCGGGCCACCGTGGCGAAGGCACAGGTTCTAAAGCTTGTTTAAACAGTTACTATATTTTATATCGCGTCTAAATGATAATTTAATTGTGGGGTCATGTCTTTTGCACGTGCTTTGCGAATTCGTGACAAGTGGTAATTGAGTTCGATGAGCGTTTGAGCATCAACGTCAATGTTGATGTCTTCGTCCTCATCATCGCGCCCTGCGCCTCCCGTAGTGATACCTGGTTCGGGAAACAATATCATCGTGAATCCTTTACAGGTACGCAAATGTTTAAACGTTTAGATGATGTTGTAAGGACGATATCCTTTTCTTCCAGCGTGGAAATCCTGTGCTAGAATGCATTCGCAATGTTGGAAAGGAATACGGCGATATCGTAGCAGACTACCAAGTTGGTCGAACTACAGGAGTGCTATTCCTGAGGTACTTCAAATGCTCTGCTTACCTCTCCCTATTGATGTGTTGCGCCCAGTTTAAAATATCATCGTCTTCATCCGGAGTACATACATACACGCATTGAAAAGCTTGCGCACCATTACACACTACGCATCTTATTGATACTTTCCGACATTGTGAGCACTATCACCTTCCCTTTCCGGTCGTATTCGCTGACCGCTCGTCTAAAAGTCAGAACATAAAGATCCCATTCGCGAATTGACAAAAGTAAGTTTCATTCGGCTCCCAATCCAGTCGCTCATTATGTACAGGTTTGCTTAACCAATAACATCACAGTTATCGTTGCGTTTTCGTAGGTTCTCGCATATATATGTCCTCTCCCGTTTGCTCAGCGACTCCTTAGATTTGAAGAGGCCGGCCACTATCTTACCACCTTCAAGCAATTTGAGCATAAGCCTCCAAACATGATCAAAGAACGGGTGGACAAGGACTATACCTCTATGTTGCGCACCTCGTTGACCAGCATCAGTAAAGTGAACAAGACTGACGTTGAGACTCTGAGGAGTTCTTTCGGGGTATGTGTGCCAATCAGCCGCCGTATCATAAACCCTTTTCAACTAAATGTCGAGCAGAGTATTGCAAATATCGCGCGAACTTCACCTGATCAGCTTTCCAATCTACCTGGTTTTGGCCAAGTCAAGGTTAAGAACATCAAAAACGCCTTTGAGAAACCGTTTCGGAATCATGCAACGAACACTTTAGCCTTCATGGCTTCGTCTCCATCTCAAGGGTCTATGGGCAATGAGCCACATGATGGAGTCGAGCAAGGAAACACCGTTGCCGAGCCTTCTTATAAGCCACCTAGAGAACCAAGTCCAGTTTGGGACATCGAGTTGGATCTTTGATCTTCATTTACAGCCTCAATTTTCCTTGTGCATGAAATGTTAACATTAGAAGCATTGGACTTTATATGTACATATATGATTCCTAGTGTAAATAAATATGCATGTACTTATGTATGTCATGGTCTAATTGTGCTCGTTATTACCTTAGCGACTGCGGCCATTGTCTTGTGAATCTCGAGACCTTTCGTGTGGAGACTCAATATCATCATCGAGATTATCTTCAATTAACCCTCTTCCCTCTTCCCCGTGTGTGGTCAATCTCGTATTACTCCGTGCAGCAGACGCTGTTCTGTGTGCATGTAAAGGATGTTGGTGATGATCGATATCCTCATCTTCCCCTTCGTCATCACTGACATCTCCGACAGCCCACAAGGCCCCGTTTTCGCCGCTGTGGACGCTGGGATCATCATCAGGATCACCGGCTTCAAGATCAGGCTTTGAGCCAGACACT
The DNA here is from genome assembly GCA_027886305.1 of Lentinula aff. lateritia. Lineage (NCBI taxonomy): Eukaryota > Fungi > Basidiomycota > Agaricomycetes > Agaricales > Omphalotaceae > Lentinula > Lentinula aff. lateritia. Next base: position 23,582 of record MU795386.1, on the reverse strand, counting down.
TTTCGAGAACTTCGGTTGCGTAATCTGGGCATTTGTAACGAACCAGACGCTAAGGTCGCGGATTTCATGGGAGCTCCGGGTTCAGGTTTTTTGTGAGTGAGGAGAACCACACCGGAAATAAGGACGAGGATGGAAACAAAGATGAGGAATAAGGTCCATGACTGATAGGCATCAACTTCATCGTTGAAGATCTAAGATCACGGATAGGTTAAGCTCTTTAACACAAGATCCACTTCTGAAGCATACCAGGGAATCCAAGAAGCTAGCGGGGATTCTCAGAAAGCGGAACTGATAGAAATATTGAGGAGACGAACCCAGTTGCGGTGTACACACCATAGAACACGGGAACGACCAAAGTAGAATCATACACCTTGAGACCACGGTTTAAGCATATTATTTGAAGTATAGCAGTGCAGGCTAAAAGAATGATAGTGAAGATGGGTGCAGCATGCCCAAACTGATTTCCAGGGTTCTCGTGCGACAGCGAACCAGAAAGTAACTTGACACTGTGAAACATCAGGCTTTCGGGATAAGCGAATCTCATCTAGGACGTACGTGGCCTTGGCACTGCGGGATATTAGCCTTCGCAAAAATTGTGAATTTACCACTCACAAGACTAGTGTGCCCCCAGCTAAGCCCCCACCAGCACATGCCCAAGCAATACCCAAACTCCATGCGACTGTCTTGTCATCTTTTGCTGCATTCCATTGCTCCAGGAAGTCACCTAATTTCATCATCACATAGACCCAGGCCATTTTGAGATTGCGAACCACCACGATAAGAGTGTTTTCCCGTCTGCTTGACGGAGTAGCACCAGGTCGTGCAGTAGATAAGGGCAAAGCGCTTATTTCGGAGCGAGCTGCGAGGATGGCGTCGAGCTGTGATGTGCTTAACAGTAGCAAGATCAAAGCAAAGGACATGAAGAAGAAGAAGACAAGCCAGCCACCCCTCCTCCAGAGATATGTTAGATGATCCACATCTGTTTCTGCTGCAAGACCGCTGTTTATCGAGCCAAAAGCTACAATTCCGATGACGCCAAGCACAACGATGATGGTTCCCTGGTTATATATCAAGTGACGAATACGGGTAAACACGCGAAACTCACGTAGATGTCTGTACTGGTGACCGGTGTTCCGACGAGAAACCTGGCAAAAAGAAAGTTGAAGACGAGGGATGTTGAGCCCAGAGGAGCTACATATTCTATAGACAGGAAACTTGAGAGACATATCTATATATTGAATGCAAATCACACACCGGCACGCATGTATTCAAGTGCGAGAGTGCTTCCAATTAGTTGAGATAATCTACGAACAATAGTGAGCCGTAGTCTGAATAACAGTCTCATGGAGACTCACATATAGAGTAACATTCCCAGTAGCCAAAGAGGTCGTAGCCAGTCTCTCCGTCGCGAAGCTTTTGGTATAGCACTAGTTCGAACCTACCAAAGCAGGATGAGTGCCAACGAGGTCTCGACAGATAATGTGGTTTTACGTGATCCAGTTTGGTGAGGTTTAAGCCTGCGGCATTGAGTATGGAGGCAAGTAGGACAATAGCAAGGCCTATGATGAAAGCGACCACTGGACTAGCATGATGAGCAGGTATTGGGTCTGGTAAAGACTGGTTCGAGGAAGCGGGCAAGGAGGTGGTATCGTCCATGCAAATTGAGGCTAACTAGAGCCAATAAGGATAATGAGCAAAGACTTGCAAAAAATATCTTGGTTGAAGAACGAAAAGAGGAATGTAAAACCGGAAATCCGGCGGGAGCGTTGGATAAAACTGATTACATCATCTCCAACACCCGTTTGCTTGGCGCCCTGCAGCGCATGCGCACTTTGTGAGCTCAGCCAGAGCTCAGCTATATTACGATTATCCTTGTCTCGGAGATTTTCGACAAAGAGGAGACCTGCAGGCAGCCTGAGTCCTGCCACCTGCTCCAGCCACTCACTCCATATTGGTAATTTACTTCGTTCGAACTTCAAGACAATACCAACCTAGTTCTTTCCATGAGTTGATATCCCTCGAGCACTTCTCATACACTACTATCGGTACAAATTGCTAGGTCATGCAGACAGGTATGATTATTCCCTCTGGGTACATGTCGGTCTCACAACTCACAATCTACTCAAGGAAAGAAGGTCATCTACCTTCTTCATAACCCGTCCATGTCGAGCACATTTGTGTGAAATTGCAGGACAGAATATCTCTTATATCAGTGTCATCGCTAGTACGAGGAGTGCCAACACATTTAACGATTAATCAGATCCAATTTCGCGCGCGTATTACATACTATAGGCCCAGTATGTCCCCGATTCAATCAGCAACTTCGTATTAAGGGAATGCAATGCAGAGGCACAGTATGTAAGAGAAGGAAGAGTTAGGTAAATCCGCGATTGTACGCTTTGACATCGGATATTACACGGACCGCAAAACTCCAAGCTTTCCACGTTAGTCAACCAATTAAAACTTGTTATTCTTCTTCTGCTACGGACATCAGCGCCAGCTCTTAGTCTCTTCGAGATGGAGAAAGGCTACCCCACTTTCACAAGGGCCAACGAGCCTCGTTCCAAGATATTGCTTCTTCTTCTGATAGTTGTCTTGCTTTCTTTCGTGTTCGCCTTCAACAAACCGCACCACCTCCCTGCTAGATACGCGCCCCTGGCACTCCAGCGCTGCCAGTCATTGAAGCAGGCTCCTGGACCACCTCCCAACTTTCATCGACGAAGACAATCCGACCGTTTTGCGCCTGGAACCAAACCAACCTTGATCAGGAATGCGATGATTTGAACTGGGCTAAACAACGGAACCAAAACTATTCACGGCGACATTCTTCTAGACAAGGGACTTATTATGGGCGTGGGCCATTTTGGGACAGCTTCATATGGAAGTGATTTGACTGTAATTGATGCTCGAGGTCGTTGGGTGACCCCAGGGATCGTTGACATTCACTCTCATCTCGGTGATGCTCGTGCGTTTTTAGCTGCTCGATAGCGTGACCTCATCACTGATATATACTTTTGATGTAGCGAGTCCTGCTCTAGATGGTGCAGAAGACGACAATTCGTGTGTCTATACCCAAATCTACTCTTCACGTTCTTACATTCTTACAGGATCAAGGGCACAATTCTTCCTTGGATGCGTTCTCTAGACGGTCTAAACACACATGATGACTCTTATGCTTTATCTATATCTGGCGGTGTAACCACTTCGCTTGTACTACCTGGATCTGCTGATGCTATAGGTGGCCAAGCATATGTCATAAAGTTACGCAAAACAGCAGAGCGTTCTCCTTCTTCCATGTTATTAGAGCCTCCATATCAAATCAATGCTTCAGAGCCTTGGGACGCGTCGCTCCCTCCGCGATGGAGGCACATGAAGTGAGTGTCAATACAGGTATCATGTCATTCTTACTCATCCCAGCTACGCCTATCTGAAAGACACGCGTGTGGTAAGTATTTCGCTGATTCTACTCTGGGTCTGACGCGATTAGATTTTCAGGCGAAAATCCGAGTATAGACTATCTATATAACTCAATTTACGTTGACTGAACTGCCTGTAGGTAGGGTCTACTCGGCTACACGAATGGACACGATCTGGGCATTTCGTCAAGCGTAAGGCAATCACGTTCGGGGACTGATATGATAAGCTCATGAACCATCGAACCTCAGCTATAACAAAGCTACCCAAATCATGAAGCAGCAAGATGAATATTGCAGTAAGGTAGAAGCAGGCGAACTGCAGGGTCTTGGAGACTTTCCAGAGGATTTACAGTGGGAATCACTGGTTGATGTACTGCGAGGCAAGGTCAAAGTGCGTGACTTGGACTTATGCGCAAGGTTGAACACTCTTCTGACGGCTCTGGTTTCTGCTAGGTGAACATACACTGCTACGAAGCCGTTGACTTGGATGGATTGGTTAGGGTAAGTGTGCCATATATGGATATTCGGTGACTTGTGGATGAATGATCTTGCAAATCGCAGCTTTCGAATGAATTCAAGTTTCCAATTGCGGCGTTTCATCATGCTTCGGAAACATATTTAACACCTGAACTGCTGAAACGGGCCTACGGTATGACTATCTATCTTTGCACTTCGATATGTTGACTCAGGGGACCCTAGACAAACCTCCCGCGATTGCTTTATTCGCAACGAACGCTCGTTACAAGAGGGAGTCTTATAGAGGGTCTGAATTTGCACCTCGCATCTTGGCTGAAAATGGGTTCACTGTACTGATGAAAGTTAGCGCTTTGTTACCACATTAAGACTCAGAAAGCGGAGTTAACCAAGTAACTTGTAGAGTGACCATCCCGTTCTGGATAGTAGACATCTTCTATATGAAGCCCAACAGGTGAGGACTAGATTATGCAGCGACTGGCTCTGTGATTCGATGTCGTCTCCACATAGGCGCATTACTACGGTTTGCCCGAGAACCTTGCTTTGGCCGCTATCACCAGGTGAAGACTAAAATCAATCACAAGTTTCCTGAAACATACTTATTTGCATTTTGCTAGTAATTCTGCAGAGGTTATGGGTATGCACGTTTTGTGAATGTTGCTTGGTTGCTATTCAAACGTCTCTTTCAGGTATGGGTCACAGGATTGGGTACGTTAGGAAGGGTGAGCCATCATCTATCTCCGAGTTCGATTTTAGAGCAGTATAATTCAATTAGGTTGGGATGCCGGTAGGGAGCCAGCTTTCCTCAAAGTTTTTCGCTCAGCATTTGATGTCCAGATTTGGTGATATGGGATAGTCACCCTCTTGCGCTTGGTGCTACACCGATACAAGTCTTCATAGATGGACTTTCTCAGCTCGAATCTCCCTATATTACCGACAAGCCTCATGCTTTTCAAAAAAGTCCCAAAGTCCCAAATTTCGACAAAGAAACCCAGTTGACGCTGGAATATGATGGTCTTCCTCCCTTAAGATCAATTAAAGGAGCCGAAATCGTGGTATTTACAAACGTGAGCAACGTTTTCGTACGGAGTTCTTCCACTGTCAGGGAAATCTACTCTGCCACTTCTATTGTCGGCGGGGTAGTCGTCTCGCGTAATGGACGATTAACATGCACCGGAGATCAATCTGCATGTCTTACGGATGCTGTCTTGGGCTCCGACTTGGAACCGTTCTTCGTAGACTTGAAAGGGGGATCAATCGAACCTGCACTAACTTCATACGGCGCTCCGCTCGGCCTCGAACATATTAACCAAGAGCCTTCTACTAATGATGGTTTTGCATTTGAACCTCTTTCACAACGCGTGCCGAAAATCCTTGGGGGCTCGATTGTCCGGGCGGTCGATGGACTATTGTTCGATACTCGTGATGCTTTGTACGCGTACCGAGCTGGTGTGACTACAGGAATAACGGCCCCGAGTCACTATGGTTTCTTCTTTGGTCTCGGAACGGCGTTCTGTACCGGAGCTTCCCATAAGTTGGAGAATGGAGCTGTGGTACAGGAGGTCACCGCGTTGCATACTGCTATTGGGTTCGACGACACACCAAGCGTTAGCACGCAAATCGCAACCTTGCGGAAGTTGCTTATGACTCCACCTGAAGGACCTGCGGGTGTTTGGTTCAGAAAAGTCTCTGAGGTTTGAACAGCGTATTCCGACTATGACATGATCTGAAAGTCAATACACAGGGATCGCTAACTTTGGTTGTGGAAGTACACAACGCCGACGTGAGTTGCTTCTAATTTTTTGTTCTTATGGCCATGATCTCATGATTATGATTGTGGGTATAGGTCATTGCTACTCTATTGAATCTAAAGACAGAAATTGAAGCAGCGAAATCATCCCAGATTAAACTCACTATATCCGGCGCGAATGAAGCCCATCTCCTTGCAGAATATTTGGGAAAGGCTAAAGTAGGAGTACTTGTGTTTCCCCGACCTTTCCCCACTACCTGGGACAGGCGTAGAATGTGAGCTGTCTATTCGTCCGACTGTCACCCTCACTCATGATGGGGATGCCAGTGCACCGGGCCCTCCACTTTCATCCAATGCCGTCCAGAAATTGATGGCACATAATGTGACCGTGGGTCTTATGATTGCGGAAATATGGGAAGCCAGAAATTTGCCTTTCGATGTCGCTTGGACTTCCCTCGATGTGAACGGAACATTGAACAAGGAGCAAGCTATCGCGCTGGGGTCGGTGAATGTAGAGAAGCTACTTGGGGCTGAAATGGAAGCTCAGGATGCCGACCTTGTAGCGAGAGAATTTGCTGGAAAAGATTTGTTGTTTGAGGGTAGAGTAGTCGGTATATTATCTCCCCGCAGAGGAGTTGTAGAACTTTTCTGATTCGTTGAATATACAGCAAGAGAACTGCAGATTGGACGTACTTAGTCTGTAGATAAAATGATCCTGAGAAGCCCTGGGATGGGATGGCGTGCGAATGTAACACGCTTAGACCGAAGAATTTGGAACGCGTCTTCATCAGCTACACGGTCGACGTTAAGTTCAAGTGCACGGCATGGCAAGGGCAGCCAAAAATGCGACTGCTAGTGGCAGCAAACCTATCACAGACTACTTCTCGCGTAAGCCGGCCACTCGATCGAAGTCTGACAATATTTCAGATGGTCAGAGCAATACGCCAAAGAAACAACAACTACAACCAACCACTTCTTCTCCACCTACCGAACCTTCAACTTTCGCTTTATCACCAGGAAACCGAGCTCAAATGCGATCAAGTACTCCAGAACCCAACAGTCGCGTAGGATCAGGATGTGTGCCTCTACAGAGTCAACCTATCGCCATTCCGCCGACCCCCTTTTCCCCCAAAAAAATTTCGACCAAGAAGAACGAGTCTCGGACCAAGAATCCTATCTCATCCTCAGAATCATCCTCGATTGACGAGGTTCCAGGGAGCGTTTCTGGCGAGGAGGAAATGGAATGTGTTACTCGTGTTAGACTCGATGTAAAGGCTTCGAAACAATCTGTGGCCAAATGGCGCAATGAAACTTCACTATTATCTGATTTGCCAGAAAGAATGAATGTCGACCAGGTTCCAACGTCGAAATTTGATACAGACCAGTCACTTTCTGGCGCAGAAAGAAGCACACCTCCTCCATCCCAACAACAACTTACTCCTCCTCCTACAACCGTTCTAGATCACCAGACACTACCTCCGATACCAACAGCCATAGAAACAGCGACGAAAACCGAGGAATTAATTGCCGCAATCAAAGCTAAAGCCATTGCAGCGGCGAAGTCTAGTCCAATTGAGCAGGAGATCAGGCCTTTCAAAGAGACGCTCAGTGATAGTGATACTGACGAAGAGTTGCGTCCTTTGGAAATCAATGTCAAGGGAAAAGGCAAGGCAAAGGAAGTGTCAGTGCCCTGACCTGGTCCTTCTCTTCTTCTCGCTGAGTATTCTTATAGGGCGTCCAGTGTTCCAGCAGGCAATACGTACTATAACACGCGGAGTCATGATGCTCATGCCAGATCCAAGATGATTTCTCCTACGGTATTCCAGTCCGAAAGGCGACAAGCTGCGACCAAGAAAAAACATAATCCCTTCACTGCATTGCTCAAAGAAAAACGTGAAGATGACCGCAGCGGACGCAGTGATCTTGAGTTCATCAAAGCGGCGGAAAACATACTCCCGAAAAGTCAAATGCTCCTCGAGATGGATGAAGAAGATGGGTATGATAGTTCTGAAACCCCCTCCCAAAAGACTTCTACCTGGCTCGGAAGAGAAGTGGATGATATGAAGGTTGATTTGGATGATGGAAATCGACGACGTCTTTTTGGGGAACAGGGTGAGGGTATCAAGGATATTCTTGATGGCGAACAAAAGAATCTTCAAGCAGATGAGCGCAGAAAGATCGAAGTTGGTGTTCGGTTCTGGAGAGACAACACATTGTCGGCCGGCGATGATGTGGACATGGAGGTGGAGCCTACTTTAGATTTTGGAGAACATACCAAATCCCCTGTTTTGCGCAAGCTGTACAATGCGCTTAAGTCGAGGGGTAGGTTCTCATGAAATGAACCATAAAGAGCTTGGACTCATGCTTCCTTAGACCAAGTACGAGCGATTGCTATTCTGGACTCTGGATTGTTGACTACGGTCAATCCTGAGTGTCTCCGCGGGATGACCAGCTATCTGACCTATCTTGGTACCCCTTTCGTTTCTCTTCTTTTTAATATTGTTTTTTGATTCACTCATAGCCTTGTCCCCTGCAAACGACAGACTTTCATCTGCTGCTTACGAAGCGCTTCGTAACGTTTGGATCACCTCTCGTAGTTCTGAACCCGGAATCATTCTTCAGGATATTCTGAATGCTGTTTCGCGATTGGGAGCGTATTCGCAACTCTTGAATCTGGCCGGCAGTAAAATCTCGAATTTAGATGCTGGTAGCAGGGCATCCCTTGTATTTCGGCTCATCAAATTGACAGAATCTTCTGCTCGGTGAGTTCACCATGTCCTAGCATTGTCTTTGAGTCTGCGCTGAAACTGCATCTTGACAGTTCTCGTCTTCTGAATATCAATGAAATCCCAGAACTCGTACTCATCTTGCTTTCAATTTCTCTTGATCCATCGACTTCTGCTTCCCTGCAGATTGCTATCGCAGTTGTACTAGACGCCATATTCCAATCGATTGCTGATCCAAACGTCGTTGCTGACATTGTACGTTTACTCTACGAAAAACTATGTGCGCGGTTCTACTCCTGCGAACTTTTATAGGAACCGACCATTTGCACGAAAATTCTAATCTACATCAAGAAATTCGACCCTTTCAATATCTCTCGTATTGTGACTCTTTTGACTTGTAGCGAGGGTCGCAGCACCCGGATTGCACGTTGGGTGGCACGTTCTGTGCTTCTGGGTAAAACCCAAGTAACGGAGGTCAGGGCTAATTCTTTTTTTGTTCAATCTCAATACGAGTGCCATCTCTTTCTTAGTCTGAATACTGTCATGCACCTGCAGTCCAAGATCTGTCCGATATACTCATTCAAGGAGCGACACCTGTCTGCCAGGCTTTCCAGATCAACCATGATACGGACTACGTTGAACTCGGGCACTACGTACAGATCCTCGCGGTTGCCTTGACAGACATTCCGAGCTATTTCCCCAGTGAAATAGCGGCAGTGGCTGCGAACAAGGCTCAACATCCCATACAGGCTAGCCCCAGTAAAGATAAAATTGATACACCTCTTGAACATTTGAATCGTTGTATAACCTTTGTACAAAGGAAAATCGGTTCGTTATTTAGATACGTTCACCTGTGGCCCGCAAATTGACTGGATGATTTTCAAGCGGACAATAGGACAGACATCGAACGCTCTAGGACAAAAGCTGCGTTGCATCACTTGTCAATGCGCTTGTACTTTCAACTTGCTGCTAGAAAAGCAGACAAAAACCCTGCGATCAGTAATTATTTTGAGAGGAGGAATCCTACAGCACGTCGTTAATTGCTTCAGGGTTTGAGCTTGATATCCCATCCTTTCCACTTCGTATATCTACAAATAATACTACTGTATATACTTGCTATTGCTTGCCATATCTTTTCTCAAGTCCGGAAGAGACGGCGGATGTTGCTGCGGGCCGCGAAATTGCCTAGGTTCCAATGATTGATTGTGCTCATCGCCAATGCTCGCAAATGTTCACAATGAGTTCAACGTAGATTTTGATGTGATACCGCTATATCGATGTCCGCCAAAAGACGTGTCTCGTACGTTATTCCTCCTCCAACAGAACCTGTTCCGCGGTTAGAACTTCCTTCTTTTGGCGCTTCCCGTTTGGGCTCGGCTGGCCCCCTGCTGATACCAGCCAGTGGTGTCATTGGTAATTCACCTGATGAATACCCCAAATGGTCTCGACATCCCCGGCATCGACTTGGAGTGAATGCTCTCGCCCTTGATTCCTCGACGCAGCTCGCTGGGCGTTCTGCACCTGAAGGAATCTTGTATAGCGGAGGAAGAGACGGACTGGTGCTTTCTTGGGACCTGCAATTACCAATGAAGAACCGAACTCCGAAGGAAAATGAGGGAAGACACAAGTGGGAAGCCATGACTGGCTGGGAGGACGATGCAACGGCCTCGGAAGAAGAATATTATCCAACATCCTCTGGAGATATATTGGGAACTGTTGTTGGAACTGTGGACAGAAGAAAGCGAGCTACAAGGAAGGGATCTGTGCTTCCTTACGAGCAACAATGGGAAATGGATGTTGAAAACTTCCGGGCACAACAGCCCAGTTCATTTCGCCAGTGTGCTCAGCTACATTTTTTGACTGGATGGGTCAATGACCTCTGTCTCGTGAATTACAACCAGACAGGTGTGTTCAAAAATTTAGTTATATCTGCTGTACTCTAATCTCTCCTATGGATAGTCGTTTCTGGTTCGTCTGACGGAACCCTCAAGGCTTGGAATCCTCACTCCCAAACACCTTCCGATCCCTCCATTATTGGGACACACAGCGACTATGTTCGCTGTCTTTCATACTGGTCTGTGATATGACTTTCATTGCATTTGCTGTTTATTTTAACGCCTATCTGTGCAGTCGGGAGCAAAATTGGATAGCGTCAGGGTCTTTTGACCGAACAATTAAACTTTGGGATCTTGCGCGGTCTTCAAATCCGCAACCGCTCGTCACCCTCAATCCAGCAGATGCTTCCGCCGCCAAATCATCGGTCTATGCTCTTGCCGCAGATCCTTTCGGTCGTTCAATTGCATCTGGGTCGCCTGAACGTGTGGTGCGCTTGTGGGACCCCCGTTCTGGCAAAAGAACCGGTAAGAAAACGTAAAAATATCTTTCCTTGGCGCAGTTTATCTCACGTATGTTCAGGCAAGCTTGTGGGACACACGGACAATATTCGTGCTATACTCATATCTGAAGACTCGCGCTATGTGCGTAGCCATTTCTCTGTCTTATGTCTATGCTGATTTTTCCTTCAAAGCTTTTGACCGGGTCTGCGGACGCGTCTATCAAGCTCTGGTCGCTTGCCTCTCAACGTTGTCTTCATACATTCACTCATCACACCGACTCTGTCTGGTCCCTATTTTCTTCTCATCCATCCCTCGAAATGTTCTACTCCGGTGATCGCTCTGGGCTCGTTTGCAAAACAGATGTTGAGGACTGCGCTGATGTCTCTGAAGGCGAATGTATTTTGCTCTGCCAGGATACACATGAATCCCCCATCGCAGAAGGAATTAACAAGATCGTCGCGCTGGATGACAACCTTCTTTGGACTGCTTCCGGCAGCTCAACGATCAGGCGATGGCGTGTACCACGAAGACGTGGTGTTCGAGCACCTTTCAATTCTGAAGCTAAAAGGCATTCGCAACCCGAGTCACCCACTAGTACTCTATCCTCTGTTAGGCGTGGCCACGGAGAAAACTCTTCTCTCAGCCGATCCATGCATTCAGAATATGACCAGCTAAAGGCTGAACAAGGAACGCTGTATGGTATTCCTTTCGAATCTCTAGTAAAACTTACCTCGCCCAATAACCCCTTTGGTTTCTACGCAACCTCCAAAGATCGCGACGCAGAAATTGCGACACTCTATTCCGCCGCCTCTGTCATGTCTGTCCCAAAGACGAATCCTCGCTCACCAGTGCAATCCACGTTCGCTCCATCAAACCAACATAAACAGTCGCAGCCTCACCGTTCAGAGACTGTTGTGGAACTTCCTAGTGCTATGGCGCTGTTTGAAGACCGCGAGATTGCAGCCGATGCTGTCCCACTGTACACTGAACCAGATGATATGATACGCGGCGATCACGGCCTGGTGAGGTCGATCATCCTCAACGATAGAATCCATGCTTTAACGGTCGACACTTCGGGTACAGTGGAAGTTTGGGACATCGCCCGCTGTATATGTAAAGGAAAGTTCTCCAAGGAAGATGTCGCGGCAGCCAGTGTGCGTGCTGCGAGCTCGACCGGGAGCGGAGGTGGAGGTGGAGACGGAGCCAACGAACGGGAGAGAAGTCCCAGAGAAGCACTAGAGATCGTCCGAGAGAGGATAGAGCACGAAGTAGTCGTCTTACCTTGGTCCACAGCAGATACCAAGAGCGGAGTCTTGACAATTCATGTCACCGAACGCTGCTTTGACGCAGAAGTCTATGCTGATGAAGCTGGTTTCGTCCATGATCGATACGTCAACGATGAGTCCAAATGTGAGTCTTCATCCTGCGTAAACTCCCATAAAGCTTACTCATATTTTCGTTGGGACAGTGAACATTGGCAAATGGGTCTTGAAAAACCTGTTTTTGGGATTCATCCGTGAGGAACAACGTCTGCAGCGCAAGCCCGAGAGGAGCAGCAGTCGCGACCGTAATCATGACACCTCCCACAATCCGCCCAAACTTCGTTCTCCAAGAACCAGCGCGTCTGTCATCTCATCCGGCAAGATGTTACAGGCCATTGCTCCAACTGTCTCTGGATTTACGCGCTCTTCCCCTTTACTAACTCCGATGATACCGTTGAACATTCCCAGAGAAAATGCATTGCCCCTACCAGCTATACCTCAATTACCCACCATTCATAGTAATGATGCAACTCCTATGCCGCGAAGACATAGATCTGGTACGCTGGACAGCTTGCACCAGTCATCTGCACACAAAGAGGGAGACTATTTTTCTGTGCCTACCCGCAGACCTTCGATAACAGCATCGACTCCGGATGAACTTCCAGCATGGAATGGTGCTTCAAAAATCGACGCCGGTTTACAGACACCAACAACGCCCTCCAGCGGGCTGATGGGCCGGTTCAAGAACTTTGGAAAGAATAAGAAATTTTCCGCAGATACCGTCAATACGATCAGTGTGGCAAACGACCCAGCTACAACAGAGACTATACTGGAGGTAAGAATTTAAACGCTATCACTGGCGGACCGGCTGAAGACACCGACACAGAATCCAGCTGCATCAGGGACAAAAACCCCGTTACAGGAAGTGCTTTCTCGCCCGCTCACACCGCCTCCGTCAAACGAAGCACCTCTTCATAATTTGCCACCCCATATCACACTGATAATATCTCAAGAAAATCCGCCTAGTTTCACAACACTTCATCGCGGAACGGTGAACTCCGCTGGTCATGACGCATCTATCTTGGAAGAGGTCATGCCCTTATGGCTCTTAGAGTATCTTCTGCATAATAAGCTGGCTTCGGCACCACCGTTGGTCAAAGTCAGCTTTATCCTACTTCCCTGGCCCAACAAAGACCCAGATGGGACACAGTTGCCAGAGTTGCTAAACATGTAAGCATTCAGGATATGATTTGGTGCTTGGGCTAAACATAATTTACAGACAACAGTCCAAACTCACAGCTAATCGTTGGTTAAGGGTTAGAAAATTGGTCATCCATGTAGGACAGAAGTCTTTAAACAGATGCAGACTCACTGACTTCGGTGTGTTTAGGTTCAAGATAAATTAGATAAATTTGCTGCGTCAAATCACATCTCGGCTGCCACCTCGCCCAGGTCTTCCATAGAAAGTCAGCATGGTCAGCGCCCAACTGCAGAAGATCTCTACGAGATATTGTGCAATGACGTGCTACTACCTCTGGACATGTCTCTCGCCACTGTGCGACATTACGTATGGAGACAACCCACCGAGTTGACCTTGTATTACCGACTCAAACGTCCTGTCGCTCCCTGAATCATGTACTTGTTATTGTTATGTTTTACCCTATGTTGCCCTACCTACTTTTGTATAGATCACCGGGATAATTTTAGCACTGCATGTTGTACTTGTCCTTTCTCTTTTTCGCAACTGAGAAATTTCCTTTTGAAAGTACAAGGGGTGGATATCATACAACAAAAAACGAGATTGACAGATAACAAGCAATGAAAAGGCAAGAGCGACTTTTGATTTCATCTTCGGATTCCCCGGGAAGCTGTTGGTGCGACGCCGCGGCCACGACGAGCTGGATGAAAAAATGTTGCATCAGGAACAGTTGCGATAAACAGTATATCCTGAGATCAAACGTACCGTTGGCTGGAGAAAAAAAGATCGCAAGTTAGTGATACATTGGGGCTGGAAAAACGACAGAAACATACCTCGCATGATGGTTGCACGCCCACGCGCAGTACCAATACCCTTTCCCTTCAGTCCATTCGGTCCTGATCTCCTGAACCTATTGATTTTTTAGGATCAGCGGATAGAATAATCGAAAGGGAACACGCACATTGGAGCATTCTTCAACATATCCGGGACGATGAAGAAACGAATCATGCTGCCTCGAATGTACACTTGATCCAGCTGCGAAACACGACCATCGCGACCCGTCACCGTAGCGTCTCTCATGAAGATATTCATATTGTCTTCAGCTACGGGGACGGACAAGAAAAGTAGTCGGTTGATAAAGTGAATGTCATAGGTCAACGATCGCTCACCTTCTGCAAGTTTTCCGCGATACAGCTGGCCAGTTTTTACCTCAACGGTTATGATATGCCCCAAAGATTCATGTAGCAATTTGACGGGAACACCGAGTCCAGCCATGGTACTAACGTTATCTGAAGCTATGAGCAGAACTGATGGAGGACAAATTCACCACTAACCCTAACCCTGATAACACATACCTGGCGCTCAAGCATACAAAACTTCAAATCTTGACTACAAAACTAGGATTGGAGAACTGGTTCGTCATCTGTTCTGAGCAGAGGGCGGAGCGCAAGCAATGTGAGCGTAGAGATATTTTCTTGTATTATAAGTTACAGCATTCTACAATATTGATAGAAAAGGCTTTACTGGCTCTTGGAACAAGGACACCATTTGACGATGGCATAAATTTGCAAAAGACAAGATCATTCATGAAAAAATCTGGAGAAAGACTGGACATAATGTAGATCCCCCACCACGCCGAACTACCTTCTACCGATCACTCCTTCCGCATCATGAGCGACCAGCCGAAGCGATGCCTCCGCGTAAGGGGAGAAAGATCAAATGAAGATAGTTCGGACATGAATGAAGAAACCAGCGCCATGAGCACCTTGGTTTGATCTTGAGGACGGGAACGCGGACAAGGAGGCGGAAAAGCTGAAACCGAGCCCGAACTTTTAAGTCCTCGAAAATTGTTCGAAGGAAACTAGTAGCTAGGTCGCGTGCTTATATAGTCCCATGCTGATGTAATCAGAGCACATGATTAGCTCGGTTCTGATTTTTTGGTATAGCCGGGCTCAGAATTTAACGGGAGGCACCTCTTCAGAATCATAAACGTAGCTCTTCCATCATGTCCTACACGAAACCCTCAACGATGGACAAAGCCGCTGACACTATACTAGGCTGCTTTTCAGTATTCGCTCCTTCAGAATTCGCTGACCATCTCATCCGATACCTAGGAACTTGGAGCGGAAGCGAGTGTGTATATTACAAGCTTTCAGAATCAACATTGATAATAAACTGCACAGCAAACTCTTCGCAATCATCGAGTATACCCTCAAACTTTTAGTGCCTTTGCTCAACAAGCGTGCCCGTCTTCGCAATAAAGCGTATTCACGTCAAGTTACTACTAACTCTGCCGCTGCCCGGGTATCAAAATTAGCCGGAACAATATCTGATTCGAGGACTTTGTGGAGGTAAGTAGGACTCTCAGTCACCCTCAAGCGTCTCAATGTTTTAACGAGACAAGAAAATCAGATTCTGGGGTTAGTTCGTAACTTTTATAACGACCTATTGAAGGCTCAATCCCTTCACAGGTTTGCTCACGATTATCAAGTGGATGATTTCTTTGGAACATAACGCCCAGCCCACACGGAAGCTGCTCAATATCGAGCGCCTACAGGGCTGGTCGATGGTCGGATACTATCCTCTCGAACATCTCAGCTATCTCGTCTCGCACGATATTCTTCCATCTAGGTCAACCGTTGATCTGTCCCCATTTTTAACTAAGAAGAGCAGACTCGAACTTAATGCCGGAAAATTAGGTCTGTGGTCCGTCAGATGCTGGGCGTTCTACGTCGCACTACAATTTGCGCACTTGCGCGAAGACAGAAAACTGCTCCAAGCAAAATACCGTGCTCTTCGCAAGGCTGGTCTGAAACCGGCAGAGAAGCGGGAGATACAAAAGCGTTGGCATGCATACTGGAGTGACCTTTTGGTCAACTTGATCAACTTCCCGCTCGCTTTACATTGGTGATGATAATTACTATCAGCGAACTCCAATTCATTCTGATCTCTATTTCTCCAGGTCCACTGGAAGCATATTGATCAAGCATGATGTGAGTCAAAACAATTTAGCATGTCCTTTTCTGTTACTGATTGGGGGTTCTTCCGGATTCGTTAGTCTGTTGTTGCCCTCCTCAATTTAATCGTAGCCCTTATGTCGTTCAGAAGCGGATGGATAGCAACTGCCCTTTCTTCACCCGCTTCAGTAGCAGAGATAACAGACAACGTGGTGGAACCGGTCGCCGAGAATGTGACTGCATATGATGTATGATTTATGTACTTGCTGTTGTTGCTGTTTTCGCAAGATGCTTTCAAAAAAAAAAACTAAGAAATCTCACCCTTATTTACTTACATCACTCATCGACGTGGAGTGTGCCATACGGTATATGGCACAGTGGCATTCGTGCTTCAGAAAATTGGAGATGAGAGAGGAGAGCATTGGGATATAGAAGTTGTCGCATTAATCTTATATGCCATTGATTAAAGGCCCGGGAGGGTAGGGCCTGGGTGAAGCATAAAGAAGGATAGGTGAGTAATGATGTGTTGACATTATGGGCAGAGGGAGGCAAGGGGGAGGGGCCAGAGGGCTGTAAAGAAACGGAGGTAAAGATATACACAAGGTAGAAAAGCAACGTATGGCTCACTTCAGCTGCAATAACCGAGACTTTCTTACGTCCTTACTCGAATAGTTAAATAATTTTTGGTGCTTCACACAATTGAAGCAGTACTTCGTTAACATCCAAAATATACATTCCGCATAACTCTATACTGTGTACTGAGTATACTTACTGAAATTCCCAGTGTATCTCAGAATTCGCCTGAATATGCTGTACATGATTATGTTCGTCATTTGGTGTGTTAGTCGAATTTGTACACTGTAACAAATGAATCCTTGTTTTGAAGCGGCAGAGGAAGCAGCCGCAGCTAGTAAGAACTCACCACAGGCCCCACTACTCGGTTTGGTAGCAAAGATGACTTCACTAAGTGCTTCGTCTTGAAGACCCTTGTATGGTCCGTATGTTGCGCTAACTTTCTTGATGAAAGCGTCTACGTCACCTTCGGCAACGAGAGATACCGTGCATCCGCCCCAACCAGCACCTATGGTACATCAATTGGTATTACTGGGTAGCAAGCGGATGTCATAGTCACCAGTCAATCGACTACCAATGGCCCCAGCATCCTTTGCGATGTTTGTTAATTCATTGAGCTCAGGGCATGAGCATTGGAACAATTCGTCGCAGCTGGTCTGTGATTCGTTCATTAACTTTCCGAGGTCTTTGATTACATCCGATGGGGAAGGAGAGGATTCAGCAGCTAGACAGATCTGGCGGAACTGAAGGACCCGCGAGGCTTCGGAAAAGACATGCTTCGCTCGTTTGTATAGCTGGAATTGGGTAGCTTCAACTTTGAGTAGATGGAGACGGTGAGCTCAAAATGGTCGCAGGAAAATAGTCTGCCGATTTACCTTCCACCCACGACAGATACACTTCCTTAAATTCCTCCACAGTCATACCGCTCATTTCGATCATCTCTTCCATTGTTACACCGAACTGTCCTTCACTACTCGACTTTTGTGGTTTCAAGCATTCAATCTCACGTTCCATTCTCTTCAATGTTTCCAATAGCCACTCTACAGGCATCGCACCAACCTCCTCGACCTCACCAGCGAATCGTCCAACAACCTCTCGCAGCGTGACTTTCTCAGTCTTTTCAACCTTGAGTTCTAAATGACGAGCAAGGATACGAGCTGCAGCAAGAGTTTCCACAACTCGAAGATTATAATTGTGTTTGGCCGTAACGGCTTTATCAGAAACGACAAGTGAGTTGGCAATGATGAAGATCGCTCCAGTGGGAAGAGGTACTGCAGACGCAGATAGTTCTGGGAAGAAGGATATATGAAGGGCAGAGGAGGGAACGGAGATGACTGATGCCGCTTGGTCCATTCTACAAGATGGAGATGGGTCCGCAAATGACCAATCATTCACAACAGTTGAAGTACTCACCCGCCGGAATTTACCCCAACTCGCTTCTCATTTGCAACAGCCATCTCAACGAGCTGACCCTTGGAAACCTTGGGACCGTTACCTGTGAAGTTGGCTTCGAGCTTCATATTTTGGCATGAGAAGACAATGAAATAGACTGTAAGTAAGTACGAACTTTCTCATTGACAGCAAGGAATGCTAGAGTACTCGCTACTACCATCGCAGCACTAGATGAGAGTCCTGACCCGGCGGGAACGGTCCCTGTGACAAGAAGGTCGATAGAAACTGGATTTTGTCCTCCAGCGAAGTAATTAATCAGTACACCCTAGCTCTAGAGTATCGAAGTATGACTGCTTAAAATCAATGAACCACATACATAGTATCCGGCCTTGACATAACTTTCCCATCGCAGTTGCTTAGTATCGATGTCCAGATGCCACTCCTCAAGACAGACTTCTTCCTCAGAGACACTTGCCCGTCGTCTCGGAGCTGGAGCAAAGACCTGACGGGTGTATTTTGTCTGCACATTTTCAGCGACAACACTTCCTGGAGCATCTTCCGCATTAGGATTTGGTCTTCGGCCGATAGCAATCAAGATATCGCGCTCGATTGCTGCTGGTAGTACACCAAATAGACAATAATCGATGTGTTCACCTATGATACTGAGTAAGTACCACATCGGGCTTCAACTCCATCAAGGATAAGTACCAATTAAGCTACAGAGAAACTTTCAAAATCAGATAATTGAGATAATGTCAAATAACATACTTCACTCGTCCTGGCGCACGAGAAATATAGGCAGGTTTACGACCAAATCGTCGCTGGAATTCCTCTGCGATATTGTTCCACTTTTCAGCGTGGTTCAGACTGGTCCCAAGGCTTCCATAGAGATCACTGAGATTGGTGTAGACTGGGATAGGTTGCTCGGCTGCCATTCACGTTCTCAAGGTTTGTAAACAAGATAACAAGGCCATCGTAAAGTGCCAATAGTGGTTGCACGCAGAGCAGCACATGAAAACCTATGTTTCGGGCCGCAATGAACCAAATAGGCCGATGAACCCTAGGCCTCTCTAGGCAATCTACATAGGTCTAATTCCCAGAGTGCTTTCGCGTTACATTCAATGATAGATAGATAGATAGCTTGGAGTTGATCAAACCCACTAAGAGACGAACCCTCGTAGAGACGATTTTCGATCTGATATCTACATACAGTGCATTGTGTATACGACTCACCAGAACGTTTATCGACGTCAAAAATTAAGCCACTCCGTGTTTGCTTGTAACGGGTACTATTAAGTCTGTAAATCCATATGTTCCAAGGTCGTTAAGTATTCATTAAATTTGAAAGCACAAATGAGATATGAAGGAAGACGGGCAATAATCCCAGGTAATGGAATTTGTTGTACAATAGAATGTTGTTGGGAGCGTTTGCAAGTAGCTTGGGTTGGGATTCAATATTCAATGATCGCCTGCTTCATTCAAAAAGGCGAGCCAGGTTTTCTTGTCAATGATTCCTTCATCTGAGGCCAAGATCAGGGTCACAAAGGTAGACAAGACGAAGAACCACGGACAGTAACCATCCGTATCCGTCACGATGACATATCGAGCGCCTAGTTTGACGAAGAACTGTTGCACCAATTCAAGGGGAGAGCTGAGGGTAATTGTGAGAGGGGCCTGAGAGACAGAATTATTGTCAGGTTAGTTCATGGCATTGGAAATAAACTATATACCTGATCCATATATATGGAGAAATCAAAGATATCGAAGCTAGAACGGTTCGTATCGTCAAGTAGCGACGAAAATGACGACGAAGCCAGAGGATGATGAGAATATGTTGTCTGAAAAGTGATAATCTCATCTGGATGGTCAGCCACGATGCCTGCAATACAGATTGATGAGGGGCTTTGTACTACGGAAATGAAGAAGATTAAACAAACACAGTGCATGTTCGAGCTCCCGAGCGCCTATTACACCAACAAGTCTTGTCGCGTCCTCATCGTGATCGTCAGCCCGCAAGATAGGGAATATGGCATCCTGATTTCCATCATGTTGCAGAGATACTTGTAATTTGTCGCGAAGACTTTTAACCGTATTGTCCTGATCAAGCCTAATAACGTCGACATCCCGAATAATCTATAACATACAATAGTTGTGAAAGAGGATAAGGGAGTAGACAAGAAGTCACTGACTACATCTGCAATTTGACGATCTCCCCACAGAAAAGTTTTCTTGCAGTCTAGATAGGGAAGACGGGCTACATCGATGACAAGTTCATAGATTCCTTTCTCTTCAAGAGCATCAGCAGTGGTCTTTGCGCAAAGGACCGCTATCATGATCGGGATAGTATACGACAAAGTGTCGGTGAGCCTATAAATACAATTCACTGACAAGCTACACCAAATCAAAACGATGCATACATACTCGAACATGATAACAGCGAGAGATACTGTAGTACGCGTAACACCAGCCAAAGTAGCGGCAGCCCCGACCTACCAGCGGAAATTTTCAGACCAGTGCCATTTACATAGCTAAGGGACTCACCATTGCATACAATCCAGGAATGATGCCTTCAAACCAAAACGTCAGTATGCATAGGGATGCACCCCAAGGAGGAACGTACAAGTATCCCCACTGCAGGCACTGAAAAATCGCATATCTGGATGTTGATATCGAAGGAATTGAAGTAGAATCCCGATCATCCTGCCGACCAGTGCACCTGCGGCAAGAGAGGGGATGAAGATCCCAGCAGGCAATCGGATCCCAAATGTCACCAGAGTCAAAGCACCTTGCCGCGATAATTAGTACGTATACTTTACAGGTAGTTCAAGGCCCTCACCTCTGACGACAAGAGCCAATAGTAGCGCACCGACTACCGGGGTAACTTGGGACCAAGAACCAGGATCTGACAAGCAGAGACCCCACTCGTCTTCGACGCCTTTGTGACACTCGGAGAACAAGGCAGAAACGAGCTCCGTACCGCCCATACGCGTATATGGATTGAGAAAACAGAATGCAGAAGTAGCAAGAGTAACCTGTTTATCGAGCATGAGACAGGTATCACAGGATGAGTAACATCATTCACCAGAAACACTTCAATCACAGGGTGATCCTTGAGCCATGTCGCGTTGCGGACGTCACGGCTCCAGCGAAAATTGAGCTTAGAGAAATATGCGCCGTAAACACCGCCGAATACGCCTAATATAACAAAAGGGAACAATTCAAAAGCATGCCAGTCCTTGAAATCATCCAAGGACATGAACAGATTCGTCATATCATAAATCTCAATCGACATACCTTATCATACGTTACTAGGAAAGGGAGATTACTTAGCGGACAGTAGAGAGACACAGAAGGAATCCAAGATCAAACCTTGGAACAGGACAAGTTTACCTGTCCCGAAAGGATTGAGCAATTTCAAAGTGATAGCCGCAATCATCGCGCAAAAGAAGCTGATCCTAGGCGTGAATAACAGAAAGACACTAGATGGAGACAAATTACCTTCGCCACATCACCTTGGCAGGGAAGAAATAGGAAACTTCCTCCAAGCTGAAAAGCGTGCCTCCAATCGGGGCACCAAAAGCAACCGCTACTCCGGCGGCGCAAGCAGCACTGAAGAACACATAAAGTTCCAGACTGATCGATGAGAGCAACGAACTAACCTTAAAATTTCTCGTCTTTTAGCTATAAACAGAAATTAGAAAGTCACACTACGATAGTAGATATCCCTGCCTTCATTGTTTTCGTATTTACTTGCTAATCGGCTGACGATATTCCCGATGCAACATGCGATATGAACAAACTAAATCGGACAGAACCAAATGAGCTATGATTGAAAGTATGTTTCTGTTTTTTTTCGAAACTAACGGGGCCTTCTTTACCAAGCTGTAATCCGGACGCCACGGAAAGCGCCAAACCAGCAGACTTTGCGATGAGAACGCGTCCTCCTAGATAACCATGTATCACGAAACCTTATACGTTCCAACATGAGCACATATTTGATTACCAAGGAAACGCGAGTGCGAGTACCAGATAAAATGGCCTTTAATTCAGGAATCCCGCTGCCAGATGCCTAAGAAGCAGAATGAATGATGTGAAGACTTGCATGAACGTTGTTGAGTAACTTACATAGTAAAATATCTTACGGGGGGCGGCAGTGGTCTCGGATCCATCATGGAAATCAGGGCCCAAAACACCCGATTCCTTTCGCGTCACAAAGGAGGTCGATTTGGTGAGAAGTAGTGTCAGCCAACACGAAGATACAGCAAGTAAAATCTTCCAAGTGTAAGTGTTAATCAAGATTAATCATGTATGAAATACATATGACATAGAATACGCACGGCAATGAAAGTGTAGGCCACAAATTGAATGCTGCCACTCCCTCCGTCCCACGCAAACAGGTCGGACCATGGCCTCCACGCTTGACATTCTGTTTCTGTTGTAGATGTTGGAAAGAGCATTGATAGTTCTGTTTGGGGGCAGCAGAGCGCTCTGGCCTTGGTCCAGCCTTCGGTACAGTAGCCATCTTTCAGACTGAAGAGCCATCGTTCACTAGTCACGACGAGGAACGCGAAAACTGCGGTTAAGCATCCCACAATCGTAACAATAATCCAGCCAAGAAGGCTAGGGAGAAATATTTAAACAGTTCTTTTTGACAGGCATATTTAGGTACATACCGGTCAACAGCCAGACGAATACGCGCCCTGAAATTCTTCTTCCTTCGAAGACGCGCGAAGCGCAATGACTCTTTGATAGCATCATGCATCCAGTCAATAGAGCTGTACGACGAATACCAAACGCGGACACCATTTTTCTTTGCATCCATACTCATCCCTAGTCCTCCGTCGTCTTTTGAATCAGAGTTGAAAGTTGCATCGTATGCAGAAATTGGCCTTTGGGATACAATGCGAGAGAACGATAGATTCGATAAATTCCGCAAGGATGGGCTGAACATACTAATAGGGCTGGAAGGCCCAGAAGCGGCTGCGCTTCTGGGAGGCTCCGGTACATTGGATAGTCGAGGGGGAGTATGCTGACGCGATAAATGAAGGGAACGTCGATGAAATAATGAGCGAGGGAGAGTGCCATAGTTTGGGTCCGGTGGAGAGTGCACACTTTTGTTGAAAGCTATACTTTCACTCATCAGAGGAGCATCTTGGGGGACAGTTTCGTTTTGAGGGCCACTGGATCCCAGACGTTGTAATCTTGCTCTTCTAACAAAAGTCGGGGTTGGAGCAGCATTAGGCCCAATTTCAGAGCAATTTGCCATTGTCGATGAATAAGGAAGACTGCCTTTGATTGACTAGTGATATTCATGGGCGCTAGCGCTTAAGTACCAGATACCAGCGCTTAACTGCTTTTGTTCCTTTAACTATTTCTCATTTCCGTCGCGTTCTGCTTTCATTTAGGGCTGCTCAATTCTAATCGTTTTGAAAATGATTTAAATCACTTGTGAAATTTAGGAACAACCGATAATGCCGACGGTGCTTACATGAGGCACA
>MU795385.1:0-25621 GCA_027886305.1 Lentinula aff. lateritia | reverse complement strand
GTGCCTCATGTAAGCACCGTCGGCATTATCGGTTGTTCCTAAATTTCACAAGTGATTTAAATCATTTTCAAAACGATTAGAATTGAGCAGCCCTTTATCGTTATTTGCATTTTGCACAGCACTCGACGCTTGATACGAAAGTGAGTGGCACAAGGTGCTGCTGCAAGGCTGTGTGAGACTGCGCGAGGACGGAAAATTCACAATTATCTGAAACAAAAATAAAATAAAACCGCTCACTCCACCCTACTCAACCTCAATGTGTATAAAAGCTAAAGCTTTTACAAAGGTTACTTCATTTTTTCTCCACTACCGCTGGTCGGTCACAATTACCCACTTTGCACCTCTGAGCTGTCCCGAGACCCCACCGCCAAGGAATTGTTCATTGTGAGTCAAGGCTTCTAGATTCCTCGCTCTATTGCTTATCTGGCCAGTCGTCTTTCTGCACCGTCGACGACCCACTACTATCATGCGTTTGAACGTTGCCCCCCTTGTCCTCGCTCTTGCCGCCGCTGTGTATGCAGTGCCCATCACGAATGAGGTGAGTAAGATTTTCTCTTTCGATGAGGTGACGGGGAGCCACTGTTTGCGTTTTCATGATCTTGGTCCTCCGTCACAACTGTATTATTCCTCTTATGTAAACTGACAGCTTTTCCCTAAATCCCTAGAATCCAGCTGTCGCCCCTCCTGAAGCGACGGTAGTACCCCGCGGTGCTTCCCTATCTCAGCTGTCGCCAGCTCACTTGGCGGTAGGAGCAATGATAGGAAACTTGTGTTACCTAGGCTTGAAAATAATAGCAGACTCCCAGAGGAACCCTGACCTCGTATCCTTTATTCGCGAGGTCCGGGCCATCCACCGAGTCCCAACAACCTCCCAAGCTCCGGCAAACCCTGACGGTCCAATCCACTACCAGTTCTTTGTCCATCCGCCATCCTCAGAAACCCACGATCCTTCTGTGAAGCGTAAAGCCCAAAATGCTGTTCACTCAATCCTCACACCGTTCGGAGGGACAAGAGAAATTATGGAAGAGGAAGGACATCTCATGACATCTCTAGAAATGTTCGGTTTTCAGGTAAACTCTCCAGTTGTCATCGGAGATCCAGCAAAAGGAGTGACATGCCCATGTGATGTGTGGGTTCGCGTCAGGGAAGTCGAAGGGCAGAGACCTATTACTGCGTTACTCACTTCTCACGCTACCAAAAAGCAAGCTGCATATTTGACAGTTTTCGGACGTCAGTAGCACTAGCAGTAATCTGGATATCGATACAACCGCGAATTATTTTCTCTTTCTTGGCCTTTCTCTATTTCTACCCTCTAGACCATGATCCTAATTGAAGGAATCGCACCCATAGGACTGGGCTCCCTCTCGAGTGAATGTGATTATATGATCTGGGCGTAAGGTGTAAGCAACATATTGAAAGAAAACGAAGGAGCGAGCATAGAAGAAAAGCCACATACCTCCAAGTGTCCGCGTCGTGAATCCAACTTCGCAATAACAACTATCGAAGGGGAGAGCAAACAGAATATAATCAGACACCACTATCACAATGAATCACGGATGCGACAACTCGAGCCAAGATGTGCGAGGCGCCAGTGAAAACAACTAAATACTCACTAATAGTCTATCGAATCATCATTAGTGTGGAAATAAACTTTGTGTGTTGAGGACACTCACATATCCATTTCCTTTTGAAGACTTCAATCTCCTTCCTTCCTTTCTTGCCTTTCGCTACACCCATGACTTCAGGATACTCCCTCTGCAGAGCCGGAACGACCACTTCCTCGAACCTCTGTACGAACCGCTTCCGCCATTCCCTCAGGGTGCGCGCATAGTGCGGTCCGATGTTCGAGATGGAGTCTACGGTGAGCGTTCCTCGGGAGCCGGAAGTGAGAGTCTGTAGAAGGAAGGTGAGGGTTGGGAGAAATCCGCCTGGGAAGACTGGTTATATGAAAACGAAAAAAGTGAGCACTTCACAAGGTAGAGGATAGAGTTTGGGAACTTACTCTGCAGGGAAAAGAAAGAAAGACGGAGACTATGATTGGTATTTGGTGTCAAAGAAGGCGTGTTCCTGTACGTACCCATTTCCGGATGAAATCTATTTCCTTTATGTACCTTTCGAACCCTAAAAATCACCGGAGAAAAATCAGTACGGAGAATTCAACGAAGAATTTCGATTATAGAGGACGTACTCGCTTCGGGAATCGTGATGACCTGCACCACCCCGACACTCTCCTGTTCCTTCATCGCCCACTCCACCTTGGCCCAAAATCCTTCCAAAAACTCCTTCCCAACTGCCTCGATCATTTCCACGCTGACAACTCTATCGAACTTGCCTTTCCACTCTTCGGGCATATGCCGATAATCCATTAAATGGACTTGCACCCTTTCTCCAAGTCCCTCGGCTTTGATTCGCGACAGAGCGAGGGATTGTTGTTCGACGCTCAGAGTCAGAGTATCGACGGTTGTGTTTGGGATGGTTTTGGCGATGAGCATGGAGAGAGAGCCCCAGCCGGAACCGATTTCGAGAACCCGGTGACCAGGGAGGATACGCGCTTTACGGATTATGTGGTGTAATTTGCGATATTGAGCGTCTTCGAGAGGGTCGGAGAGGGAAGGCAACTCGGCTGCGACATTGGGTTCTGGATTGAGAGAGGGTTCGGTCTTCGTTAAGGCAGTAAGAGGGGGAGAAGGGAGACCTCGCTCGGTTTTCTTTGGGGCAGGAGATGGCATAGACAACAACGGTACGCCGTTCGTCATTCCATTCGTAAGTTTCTTCAATCCATGACCACCGTTCCATCTTCCTTTTAATTCTCCTTGTTCCCCTCCCTTGAGGTCGCCATCAAGGTCCTCGAAAATGGCACATGAGTATGTCATATCCTTTGACAAAAACCCAGCAAACATATCGTTGGATATATCATAATGCGCAGATATGTTTGAGCGGGAGTTGGAAATTGTGTTGAGGAAACGATAGGAGGTTAATTTTTGCGGAAAGGTGAAGAGATATGAGAGGGACGAGGATAAATTAGAGAGGTGGGAACGATTGTTTAAGAAAATCTGATTGGGTGATAATGTAGAGGATATTGATATAAAAGGAAAGTCACATACCTGAAAAAGCGATATCAAATCGTCACATTCGACATCGCCGTACATATAGGCTTCCGCGAAACCCAAATCGCCCATGGCGCAGAGCCGCACCCAGAAGACATCATTGACGACTCGCAATTCGGCCTTGTGGCCACCGTCCTCAATCTGTGCGGTTGGTTGGTGCGAAGGAAAAGTGTAGATGTGCGAAAATGTGAAGACTTTCAGTTGGCCTTGCTTTATGTTACGCATTAACCTGTGGAAATATGTTCAATACGACCTGGAAATAGAGGAAAATTTAGAGTTAAACTTGCGCTACAACAGCAGCTTCGGCGAGTTTGGTGACAGGCTTCCATCCTGTACTAAGCGCAGCTTCCGATAAACGGTTCCATACATTGTCTGCAAGGCCAGCGAAGGATACAGGATGCTTAGATGGTGTATCGAGAAGTTGGTCCGTCATCGTCGTTGACCGAGTAAGAGCAGTTGGCAGAACCGAAAATACAAGTTGTCAAACCGACGGTTAATTTATAGAGCCCAAAGGCCATAGCGACCTGATATTCTTGATCGCTCCTATTATCCTGAAAGGTTCCTCGCTGCCAGATTTAGTTGAGAAGATAGGGGTGAAAGACATTTCGGAACCATTGATCAAAAGCGCCAAGAAAGTTCCACGCGTCGATGCGCGAGCCTTCCCGACGTAACATTGTTCCCTCTATTTTGTATTTCACTGCATTGTTCTGTCTCCAAGCAGCTCCAAGCTCGTGTAAAAAGGCATCGTCGCCCATCAGTCCGTCCCTTTTTAGCTGAAGTAATCGACTGCCTGCATCAAGACTCGTTGCATGTACATATATGCTGACCAGGGCTCAGAATTCATTCACTGAGGACGGTAGAAAAATGCACCATCCAACAACCCTTACAGAGGATTGACGAGGAACGCCATATCTCTTTCACTATTCACAGATGCGGCGGCCGATTTTGCTCAGATATAAATATTAATGCGACGCGCGATTGTTTGCCCATTCTGAGCTTGAGTTTGTCTTCCGATCGCCTTTATAATCCTGCAACCTGATACGGCTTAGGCGCTTCGGCCAGCGTATCTGCACACCCCCTAGCCTTCCGCGGTCGATGCATACATTTGAGGGGTCAATGCAAACTTTTGAATCACACGAGAATCTATCTGCTGTGGTAGGAAGGCAAAAATATCTTATAAAAATATAATGCGGTTCGATTCAAGAGTTGCGCGTTGATAGCATTTACGTTCTTTGGTAACTCCAGAAGACTACCGCGACAGAAATGTCAGTGTCAATGATGAGGACATGGAAGAGCGGTGTTCTGTAGTAATCACACGCCGGATTGTCGATTTGCAGATGTTCGGGTGCGCAACCATCGTTTCGAAGAGGAACGTCACAGCCTGAGCAGACCAGCCTTTGCCCATGTCAGTTTGTGCAGGAGGATCGGCTGCGCTTACCTTTATCTCATCCTCATCCTCGACAGTGCAGTAAGATAGAAAAGCAATAATTCCCTCTGCCTTATAACTCTATTTACCTTCTCGATGGTCAATGTAGTCACATTGGCCCAGTGTTCTCACCATAACCACGGGTTTCCAGTCCACATCTGAGTATTAGTATCTATCTGCACAAAGCCTGATTCCAATACCTCACAGTAAGAATTTTCCCGCGACTTACATGCTATCGACACCAGACAGCAGAACAGACACAGAGCAAAATGAGAATTCGTAACTTACGCGACTGTAAAACCGAGAAAAACTACACCCGTACCCGATACCTCTCATCTCCGAACATTGAACGATATTTGTATCGCTTGACCCACGGCGATCCAGATGATGCAAAGGCCTCCTCCACGTCGAAGTCCGAACTTCCCTTCTCCGAAGCTTCACGAGCCATACCCGCCACGTCGCCCTGCGGCTTCGACTCCCACCCCATACCCTCAAACATAGGAATCCTCCATAATGCAAGTCCGATACCAGCCATGTCAGCGGTGAGCGCGGTGTGTGCGTCTGAATAGAGCAGGAAGGCGTGGCTTGCACGGTTGTCTACGCGGGTGGAGTCCTCGGCAGACGAAGAAAGTGATGGGGACGGAATCGACGATAACGATGAAGAGGAATTCGAAGCTTGATTAGCTTCCGAAGATAGTGCTTCTTCCCTTGGTGCTATAACACGACCCTGGTTCCTCGCCCTGGCTTTTCGTTCGATGGCAAGGATACTACGAAGCAGATCCAACAGCGCAGCGCGTTGGGTGGGATCCGGAAATAATGTAACGCCGTTGTAGAGAGGGACTCGAGAGTGAGAATGATGGTAAGAAGAGAATATGTCCCCAGGGGAACTTTTGTTCTCGATCGTGTGGGCTTCCGGTGTTGGATGGGTCAGATGAAGGGTGCATAGCGGTAATAAAGGCCTTTCAAATTTCCGGGGCACACTTGAATTTTCGGGATCTTCAGGAGGAGGCAACGAAGACATTATCCCCTTCGGGCGCTCTTTCGTCACTGGATGACGGTTCAATGGAGGAACAACGATGACTGCCATCGCGTTCTCCGTGACAGTGGCAGGCATGATTCCCGTAGCTTTGAGCTCATGCCATTCAGCTCTGGTGAGCCTTCTGACGAGTGGTCTATCCGCGATAACGAGTGTCCGGGGTCGGAATCGCAATGCGTCGACGACAAGTTGGATTTCCTGTAAGACTCGTAGACGTAGTAGATGGCGAATTTGGTCGAGGACTGAAGAAATGCGGGAGTTGAATGCTATGCGTTTGTACGCGCCTTGTCGCTTTTTCGTGAATATAGTAATGATAGGAAGTAGAAAAGCATACCTGAGATTCGTAAATGTTCAACAGCGTCTTTCCAGCACAAAACATATCCTGCTTTGCCAGACCTTCGACCTTTGAATTTCGAATGTTCGAGTCCGTCGGGGAGTAAAAGTGCTTCTGGAGGTGAACTTGGTGAGAATAATCTCAGTGGTTGGGATGAAGGAGCTTGAAAAACACCCAGGCGAATGAGAAACGCTACATGGGAAAACCAAAACAGGGTAAGATCAGATTGAATACTGCAAAACTTACTGCTCACCTGATGGAAGTAATTGCTGGGTCTGAAGACACCTCCGTAATGGAGTGGACAGCATCCGTACTAGAGAACAGCTAGGTTGAAATTGGGGACACCCTCAAGAAGAGACAAATCGAAATGAACATACGGTATGGACTAGCCCACCACTCTCTCTCTCCATCCGTCATTCTCCGAGGCTTGTCATGTACTTCGTACACATTCTTCTTCTGCCTTTTTTGAGCGTTCTCAGGTATATACACACGCGGCGGCAAAGACTTGCGTCGGATATAATCTCTTGAGGAAGTAATCGGGTTTCCGGGTGTCAACAGAATTGACTGACCATGATCTGATGGTTTGAATGACGGAAATGGATTTGGGGGTAAAGGCTTCCAAAGGGATTTGCCACGGAAGCGATGTTTATCGAGGCTGAAGTGGTCAAAAGTTTCGGGAATATGGGAATTCTTTAGTTTCTTGAGAAGACGAGGAAGAATGCGCGGCATAGACGAGGTAGTACTGCGATGAGCCTAATGATGGAAAACGGCGGAGTATCAGGCAGTGGACAAGTGGGCAACTCAAAACTTTGAACATAGAATGTACATTGTAAGATGCACCTCAAACGGTAACGTGATCCGACGTCTGAGGCCATTCCACTGATTCACAACAAAGCAATGCAACCAGAATGGGCTGGGAGACGGTTACAAAAGTCGACGCTTTATTTGCGAAGTATGACCAAGGGCATCGCTAATTTTCGTTGTACTTTCTTTTCTACGATACGTATTGTCTTTTGGCATCTTTTGGGCTCTCACATTACTTCTAAAATATTCTCGAAAGATAGTCACCCCCCCTTCGACGTCTTTACCACACCATCCGCATGTTGTGCCCACCGCTTCATATCCGTAATCAGCTCCGTCAACCTAAGTGGAATAGTCGCAAGCACCGGCGCGTTTCCTTCAAATTGTGTCGTCATGTTGGTCAAAATATTTTCCTGAAACGCCAAGTTTCTAGAATTATTGCTTGGGTCGACTGTTTCGAATTGCTTCAGGAACTTGTTCTTGTGCTTGATGCTTTGAAAGTTCAATGACTCTTTGAAAGTTGCAGCATAAAATTGCTCCGGCTTCAGCAGTTTCCGATTGATCTCGACCTTTCCTCCTACGTGGCCACCCACAGTGGGATCATAGCGGATGGCATACGCAAATGAATTCTTGCCATAAAACCCATCAATTTCCAATACCCAAAATTCACCGGAGCCAACAGGTTCGTCCAAGGTTCGAAATTGAGGCGGTCCTATTGTAGTTGGCTGACCGGAAAACCGCAACAATCTGAAGGGTACGTTTGGATATGACCTGGATTATGATGAATTAATAAGCAATCGTTCGAGTTATAGTCCTTGAACACATACTACTAGATACGGCTCCTTGAATTCGAGGCGTCAAAGGTGACCCAAAAACCCCAGCAAGAAGGGTCGAAATCAAAAAACATCCTGAAAGGAAATATAATGGAAAAGCTACCATAGCGGGTAACGAACTTATTCCAGTTGGGAAATAAAAAATGTGGATAAGTGGCAAAAGTGAGAGCAAACAACTAAAAATATGGATGGATCACCGATCAGTTGGCAGTCCTGAGGTAAAGCCTAAACGACGTAGAACCAACCACTGACTAACGCCTTTGTCCGCAAATTTTCTGTGGCTAGTACCCTTTTCGTATCGAAGAAACTAGTTCAAATGAAGAAATGAGAACTTCAGGACAGTGGAGAGGGACCCCATATTGATTGGAACATGAAAAACGGAGATTGAAGAAGGACGCATACCGAACCAGCGTTAGTCGATCTAAGTATCTTTGGGCAAGAGTAGCGAGAGTCACGAGTGTTCGACATCGGGAAGGCGCATAACCAAGTAGCGCCGGCGAGCGGCAGGGCGATGGGTAGGTGAGCCTGTGTGAACATTACAGTGAAATACTGGGTAGGTACGATGTGTAGCCTGAACTGTTCCGTACTTACTGCAAAAATGATCAAAAAGGTTATATAAAGTTTTGCCTGGCTGTAATGAACGAAATAAATTTCAAGGCAAAGTCGAACGATGTATGTACGGGTAATGCGGTAAAGTTAAGTATGTACAAGTAATAATAACACCTATATCATACACACAGCCTAACTAAAAATACTTATACACTAGACCCAAACAATAATGTGTATACAGTAAAAGACCTTTAGTATGATAGACATGGAGGGAAAATAAACGAAGGTATCAGGTAAAAGTCAGGTAGAAGACAGAGAGAAAGATGACCCATGGCTTACAAAATATAAGAAAAACGATGCGTAACGACAACGAAGTGGTGCTTGCGAACCAGGCATACAATGATTGGTGATAGCTGAACTGCGTATGTTGCAGTGCATGTCTGGTTTATATCATCAGATAAGGGCATGGTTTACGAGTACAGAGAAACGCGCTTGCCACCTACTATAGTGCAAAGAGATTGAAATTGGGATGAAACAAAAAAACTCAAAACCACGCCATGTAGCTCGTCTCTTCCAAGTCCGTCGTCAACGCTCCATGTTCAAAATTGACCTGCTCATTCTCGTCCACCCGGGGCGAAGAAGGCACGAACGGCGTCGGTGGCGCCGAAGCCGGTTTGTACCGATTCTCGACGCCTATACCGTCTACCGTACTGAAAGAGTATATGTCTGGGAGCCAAGGGCCTGTGCCATCATAATATGGAGGCTGGAGACGTCGGTGAGAGTCAGGGTAACTGTGTGCAGGTCTCTCAAAAGAGCCGATCTTGTAGACTGGTTCTTGCGTCTGTCCCGTTCCAAAGCTTGTTGAAGACTGGACTCTCATGAGACTCGAGCTTGAACTTTGCGGGTGAGCGGACAGTGTACCCAAAATAGGGCCACGAAAACCTCCTGGGCCCGAACTAAAATCATTCATTGCGATCGATCCTACTATGTTGCTGTTGCGTGACGGCGTTGAAGGCCCCAGCACTGATAAAGCGAGTAAAGTAGGAAGAACAGGAGGATGACTGTTCAAATCTTCCAAGTATTGTCTAAGATATGGATGAGAATCATGAAATGTCGAGGAAAGATGAGGTGAGATTTGCAAAGATTCTGAGGATCCAGAATGGGGAACGGAAGCGCCTAGGTGAGGATATTGATATTGACGTAATTGGGATTGGGAAGATGGAGGAAAGGATGACGATTCGGGGCAGTCGCTCGCGCCAAAAAGCGAATTGTGACGGTGGCACCAGTCCATATAACCTCGTATGGTTTTATCAAGCATCTTCTTCACGACAGGCTATATAGAGAAAAAGAGATAATGTAAGTAATCGCCGCTGTTTCGAGAAGTTCGCGGAGTTCGAAGTAACGAAAGTGATAGCCTAACTTACCAGCGTTCGTGCGCAGAACGGCAGAACTTTCGCGGCTCGCATGAAAAGCTTATAGACACGATCCAAATCCTCCAGTGCGCGCGGAGCGAGTGAACATGAAGGTTCTCTGGACACTAGGAGGGAAAGTGTGACCTGGAAAGTTGATAGCCATTGGTTCGCTCAGCGTCCACTGAATCCACTCGGAAATCAGAGCACTCACAGATGCGGAAAATGTATTGAACCAGAAGCATAAAAACCTTCCACTCAGTTGTTCTTCCTTATTAAATAGTGTCTCTACTGCCCCAACAATGGACGATGTGCTCAGGTAAGTCGCGAGGAGTGATGGAGCGAACTCCCTGTCCCAGTCAAATTGTTCTGAGTTGTTCAAGAGCTCCATGAATGGTCGACGGTGAAGTTGTAGAAGAGCTGTGAAAGAACGTAGCACAAGCCAAACGCAAGTCAAGAGATGCTCAAAGCTTACGCTACGATGCTAAATGATAGAACTCACCTATATCGCGCCCCGTCGACAGCAGAGCTCTCTGCATAGCAAGGGATCTGGAACCAGACCCGGAGCTGTAGTCGTCCTTGAGTATTTCCGGAATCGGAAAATCGCGGATTTTCTTGTCCAGCTCAACAGCTCTCTGGTATGGTGGAGTGTTGACGGAAACGATCGTCTCCAGAATAGGCGACAGACAGTCAATGAAGAATTTGTTCTTCCATTCATGATCTGAGGTTTGTTTATTGTTCAAAGTCAGCGTCAGACGAACGAATGACATCAAAAACTTACACATCATCTCCTCACGCGGAACATGTAAGCCTGGGGCGGTAAACGAAGGCGGCTTAATATCAACGTGCGCTAGGCAAATGGATGGTGGTCGTCCAAGGGAAAGACTCTAGAATCGATGTAGTAGGGATAGAATATCCCTGAAAACCCAGATACCCACCATACGACAATCCAGGTTGAGGAGCTCCCAGAAGACGAACCTCCGCTTTTCATGTTCCTCAGGTATCCTTTTGATGCGAGAACCTTCACGATCTGATTGCGCATGTCAGAAAGAGGCTTCAGGTCGCCGTTTCAATTACGTACGAAGTCCCAGCTAAGATGAGGAAGGGATCGGTGAATATTGTTTCAGAAGGACGAGCTTAAGGATACTATAGCTCACCCCTTGTGCTAATTTCGCCACGAAACCCATTAGGTTCCAAGCATACCCCACAGCTTTCTTGTTATCGGAAAAAATCAGATGGTACCAGATCATGAAAAACTGCGCTTGAAGCGTCAGTACATGTTTCAATTGAAACGGTGGCAAAGATGAGAAACGTACGAGGGCATGAAGCGTGTCGAAGTCGGGTTCTTCCATGAGAGGAATCTCACAAACAGAAGCACGGGCCAAGTGATGGTAAGCTTCACCATATAAATTACCCAAAGGCTTGTTGAGATCGACCAGGGATCCTATTGAGAGAACCATGAGTAATAACGCCAAACGTCGAGGGCTGAGGTCTTCAATGGGTGACTCGTAACAGTGGTGCAAGAGATTTGGAAGGAATGTTTCCGAGGCGTCGAGGTTGTATCTAAATCAAAGGCATTGTCAACGAAGCCAATGCCACTGAAGTAGTCAAAGTGAAACAGACTGCCACAACGCATTTCCTTGCGCTTCCTTGCATACTAACTGAGCTTCTGCTCGAGGGGGCAAAGCGTCCCGAATACGCTGTCGGATTTTGAGATCCACGGCCCACGGAAAGGGAAAAGTGATGCTTAGCTGAAGCACCTCTTGAGGCACTTCGGGCGGTCCTTGAGTCAGTTGCTCGCCATGTTCCTGATTCATGTAAGAAAAAAGGAGATGGAAAATTATAGATGGAGGTCACATTCATATTAACATTATCGTTACTGTTGAGGGACAACGTATTCACGGCTTGATGCAAGTTCTCGCCATCTCTTGGAAAAAGTTCGGCTTGCGAAGCGGATGTTGTCCCATAAAATTCTTGGATAGTTTTCATTTGGAGAAGATCTGGAGCAAGCAAAGGGTGTTCAGGACTAGTGTGGTCGCGCAGTGCATTTTCGAGCCGCCGAACACGTTCAC
Source organism: Lentinula aff. lateritia (assembly GCA_027886305.1). Lineage (NCBI taxonomy): Eukaryota > Fungi > Basidiomycota > Agaricomycetes > Agaricales > Omphalotaceae > Lentinula > Lentinula aff. lateritia. Next base: position 14,054 of record MU795385.1, on the reverse strand, counting down.
TGAGTTGCGAAATCTTCGCATGAAGTTGTCCTGTATTTGCAAGAATGAATCTGGGTAATTCTTGTCGGTCATTAATCTTGAGATATTCAGAGAGACGTACCGGCTACCCCTTCCAGAGGTCAGAGCACCTGAAACGACTTTAGGCAAGAAACTTCCACAGAGAAACTAGAATGACCTTCAGGACATATATCACCGCATCCCCGTTTCCGACAGGACTAATCGAAGAATCATTTTCGAATCCGAAAAAAAATGCTGGACATAACAATGCACAAACCTGGCAAGGAAAATTTCGATCACACTGGAGGAGGATGAGGACATGCCTCATTTTTGAAATTACAATAGTAACTACCTTCAACTTAAGCCTACAGAGATGGGGGGTTTAGTTTCGTTTCAGTTAAAAAAAGCAAGATATAGTGCTTACCGTCTACACTCCCTACAGGACAACGTACGGCTCGGGTTCTTCTCCTTGTGAGGAGTAGCGAGGGAAGCTTCGTTTCTGTCTTGCTTAGGCATGTCGAAAGCGCTATACAAGTTCGTTTGAATTTCGTACTGTAAAGGATCTTGGTATTGGCCGAAGGGTGAATTTCCCCAATTTCGCGCTCTTTTCATTGGACGACCGTTCCCATCGTCGTCAGGGCCAGGTAAGCCCGAGACAAGCATGATGGTGGAGAACAGAGGGAGGTTGAGCTAAAGAGAGGCCTGACAACTTGGGGCATACTAAGAAAGTTGAGAAGCCGATCTGTGACTCCGGTAACGTCGAGTTCTAAAGTCAAACAGCCTTTTCCGTCTACATGCTTCCTCAAACTTCTTTCCACAGTATACTTACGTCCAATTATGTATCTCGTTGTCACATGAAGAGCTCATGTTCGGCCGTTGCCCTTCCACAGCCGGGAGTGGGCACTAGAGCCTCTAAAATTCGGTTCATCCTTCGGGGCTGCGAAGTTCTAGCTCTCATCTTATCGTTTCACCGGCGCTACATTGTGTCATGAAGGCTCACAAGGGCTCCGAAGACAGCGCAATTACCCTGATTTGAAAAAGAGCGTGAACGACATCGGCAACCTACGGACAAAAATGGTATCCAATTTCGATGAAAATACTTCTCCTCTCAGTGATAGAACACACATGTAGAGATACACGCCTTAATCATACTTAGTCGTAAAGGCCAGGCTTATTGTTCAAAACCAGCCCATCCAACTCTGTTCCGTATTGGGATGCAATGCACCGAGCTCGAAATTAACTGAGTTAGACCCGGTGTAATGAGAAGTGATCGGGGGAACGGGGGGAGCAGCATTGAACCCAAAAGGATTAGCAATATCGGCATACAGATAGGGCAGAATGGGCCTCGAAAGGTCTATATGCGGAGGCGGAGTCCACGAATGTGAGGGCGGACAAGTGGTAGGGTTCCCAACAGAGCACTGACAGGGTTTACGCATCGGAAACATAATTTTGGCCCTCTCGTGAGCTTCTGCAATGCATTGTGTGAGGAGAGGGTGAGCGTGTTGGAATGAATCATCTGTTGGTGGCGGACTGGGAGCAGGAACGAACGGATTAGAATCCATCTTGATCAATTGATCAATAAAGGTATCATGTTCGTCTTCATGCCGTAGCACCAAAGTAGGAACATCTTGGCCATGATACCATCGTTGAAAGATGTTATTCGCTTTCGCTATGATAATGTCAAGCATTGGCTAGACAAGTCAGTCGGGATTTGTCGGAAAACACTAAAGATATGAACTTACCACTATCTCACTAGATCTCGTATGAGTTACTGCCTGGTAGAGTAATCGCGCGCGTTGCAATTCTTGAAGACCAGCAGGGGATCTGTCATAATCGTTCAGATCAGTCATTGACAAGTGATTTTTGAGACATACAAGCATGTAAACGGTGCTCGACTGACAAGCAGCGCAATTGCAACCTAAGTGAGATCGGATATCAATCAGCAACATAAAAATGTACAAGCCGTATTCACCTACCACCGCCGAGAATGTGTTCGACCAATATCCAAGTATCCGTGCAGCTAGTTCGGGTTCACGTCGATACAATGTTTCAACTGCAGCTATCATCCGCACAGCACCAAGCCAGACTGCGACAACTGATGGGGCATATCTATGCCGTTTATTGAAAGCTTCTTCAGGACCACTGAGAGCTCTCATAAAGTAGGTCCGATGGAGTTGTAGGAGTACTAAATTGACCGGGGGTTCAGCGGACTAGGGTAAGCGCATGACAGAGCATATCGTACCAGATTCATAAGCCATGGTGAACGAGACCTGCTGCAAAAGCATTATACGTGATTGCGAATTCTGTCTTTGTAAGTGTTCGGGGATGGGAAATTTTCGAACTTGCATGTCCAGTTCGAGAACGGTACTGTATTCAATTCCAGGTTGTGAAAGAGCATCGACAATGGGATATAGACAGTCGACATAGAAAGAGTGTTTCCAGCTTTGATCTGTATGCACCTACGCCTTGAGTGGACACTCTGATCCAGTAATATATTGCACTCACAATGATGAGAAGACTCCAAGAAATCACAATGAGGGTCAGGAATATACATGGGACGTGAACAATCCATATGTTTGACGGATAAAGATGGAGGTCGACCTAGAGACAATGCAAGACGGGAGTCCAAACATAATAGCTCCCAAAACAGACTAGCAGGGTCGATGTACCTCGGCATCATTAAAGCAAATAGATGTGTAGGGCCTACCTGCGACGATTTTCTACCTCCTCGGGAATGACCTTAGATTTGACCCCATTTCGATCTGGATGGGATCAGTGGCTGAACAATATGAATGGAAGGATGGAACGCACGCAGTCCAATCTACGATGTTTTTTTCGGTCAGAATCATGAAGAATACTGCAACTGTCGACATACACTTTGAGCAAGCTTGGCAGTCAGACCCATGAGTGCCCAGGCTTGGTCTGTGCTCTTTTTCTTATCTGAGAACACCAATAGGAACCACAGTTCGTAATACAGCGCGGTGACTGTCTCCACAGTTGTGTCTTCCAAGACTGGGATTTCGCAAAGAGCAGCGCGGGAAAGCATATGATATTTTTCGCTGTCGGGAGATTCAGCTGGTCTGTTGAGATCAACATAACAACCGATGGCAAGGATCATGTAAAGCAGTGCAAGACGTCTGGGACTAAGCTCTTCCAACGGGGTACTATAGCAATGGTGAAGAAGATTAGAGATGAAACTAGGATCTGGATGGATGTTGCATCTAACGTGAGGAGCTCATGAGTTTCAGAGCCCGGGAAGATGGAATTGGAAGGAACATACTGCCAAGAGACGTTAGCTCGCATTTGTTCCCAGAGGTATGCACTCTCTTGCCGAGAAGGGAGCTGGCAACGGATATACTCTCTTAAGGAAAGGCTCGACTCAAGAGAAGTGCGGCCATCGCCAAGAGGAAAGGCATGGTTCAGACGCTGAATCTCGGCTTCCATTCTATCGTCACGTCGTTTGCCCTACATATTGTTATCGACAAGCTTGACGAAGAAACAACAAGCAAGCATACCGCAGCTACACTACTCATTGCATCAGGCCAAGTGGGCTCAATATCTGAATTGAGATCGGGGTCGATAGTCCGCTCTGCCGACACTGGAATGGAAGACCCGTCATGTTTCGGTTGAGCCACACCGTAAAGCTGCATGGTGCTTTTCACGTTGAGCATTTCGGGTTGAAGGAGTGGATGCGGATTAGATGGACTCGAAGTTCCCTCTAAAGCTTCTTCAAGCCGCCGGATATGTTCGCTCATCTCTTGAATCTTGGAATGAAGTTGTTCAGTATTGGCAAGAATGAATCTGCATAGATTCAGAGAAGAATACATGTTTTTCGATAAGGAACGGAAGATCTACCTCGTTCCCTTGCCAGACACCAGTACACCTATGACGAATAAGCTAAAGAAGATGCTTTGAACAACAACTACGGATACTCACCATCGGGACATATGTCGCTAACTCCTCGTTTCTTGCACGACCCACTTCAAGATAAGTCAGGCAGGACAGATGAGAAGATGTATAACGGGCCCTACCAAGGAAAGGTTCGATCACACTGGATACAACGTGAGTGCTGATAATATATAACATCGGCGGCAGAAACTGCAGGCTCACTCTTAACTTCAATCTGGTGAACACAATCGAGTTCAATCAAATATGCTTTTATTCATGGAATACCACTCTCACCGCCTGCATTCACAGCATGACAATGGAACCTAAAAGACAGAATTGTAAATCTACCCAAAAATTGGCGCCAAAGGTCGGGCTAAGCTACCTTCTTTCCACCCTGTTTCTTGGAGGTCAAAGATTCTGAAATGAATACATGGTTTTGTGAAGAGCTGGGTTCAGCGGTAAATTCTTGGTGCATTCCTTCGGAGTGTGTTGCTGGCTGATGGTCTTTGCGAGGACGTTTGACAGGCCTTCCATCTGCAGAACAATCGATGTTGATGCTAGGTCCACTGAAAGTTGCAACGGACAGTGACATTCTGAAAGCAGCTTGGGTTGGCGGTCGAAGATAGAGAAAACTATGTGCGTGCAAACAACATAAGATGTGTTTGGCTGGGAAGAAGAGGGATAAAATAGGTTGCTTACACAATGTTATATCAAGGGAGAGCCTCGGAGACGCGGAATTTAGAAATGACTATATATGAAATGTTCAAAAGATCTCTTCCTAATTGCAACTCTTCCGCCGATGTCTCTTTATTTGACTTTTATACATTCTCCGTATCAATAGGACAGCTATAAGATCTTATGCAATACAGCCTGGTACACACCTACAACAGCAATTTGAACAATCGCATTGAAGAACGAGAACAAACATCTTGATTCCGGACGAAGATAGAAATTAGAAATCTTCTGAACTCCGAATTGGATTATAATTTATGAGAAGAAGGACCTCCATACGGAGTTATCAATAGCTGCCGCCGCCCTTTTTGAGTTGTCCCGCTTGGTCTTTCAGAGAGGTTACACCTGGCAGGACCACCAAATGAGCTCGACTACTCTATATACATGAACAGAAATATTCTTCCGATAAAACATGACTGCATGCGAAACACACGGACAGAAGTGAGAACGCAACGTGTCGATCTTTCCTAATCTTTGCCTCTCAGCCCTGTCTTGTGAGCCTTAGGATCCAAAAAAACCCTCGTTGACTTTGAAATCAGTTTTGAAGTAAGGACGTCGCTGTGTATTTCGTTCCTCCTCAGACTTGCCTTCGAACTTTCCTTTCTTTTTACCCACTAGTACTTACAGGGTTGTGAGCCAGCGCTGCGAAATGCTCGGATCCGGAAGAACCGGGGACCGGCTTTTGCAACGACGAATCCCCATGAGGTATGACTCCGTCGACTTCGGCCACTTCTAATTAAACTTCTTTACCCATTGCAAACAACCATGGACAAAAGTGAATGCGAGAGGAATCACATCGTATAGCGCCCATCAGAGAGAGATAGATACCAACAAAGACATGAAGCACTACATAGCATTACACTATAACTTGGGTTTCTCCGTTGCAATTAGAGCAGCAGCGTTTTCCATCATGATACGCGTCTCCGTTGCTGCCTCAGCTAGATAATGTTTGAGTTCTGCAGTACTGCGTTTAAGACTTGTGATTGTCCAACGAATGTAATCGTCTCCAATAGAATAGGAGAGTCCGTATCCATCGGGAACGACTAAAGGTACGTGGCGAAAGCAGCCAATATCAGATCTCACGAAATGATACTGATATAGAATGCCCAATCTCACCTTCCCCATAACCCCATCCGTCAAAGTAATCGCTACTCAACTGACTGGTACTCAGCTCCCAGTGGCTAGTCTTAGCGTACGAGGAATCCTTGAAGATAGCTGGCAATTCTTCACCCTCGTTCATGATCTTCTTGAGCCCAAAAAGATGTCTGTCAACTCCTTGTCCGTCAGCAGCCCAAGCTGCATACTGTAGATGACGCGTAATTGCAGCGCGGAACAACGAAGATCGATGGACGTCCTGATCAAAAAAATTCACATTAGTTACCATCCAAAGAGGCAATGATTGATCATTGAGTAGGATTAAATGGGACGCACGGTCTGTTGTGGATCAAGCATTGCCTCTGCCCATGCTTTGGACTCGTTGCTGGCACTTCGAATGACTTCCGTCCGTCCGAGTTGGTATTTCCTCGTCTGGGCACTTTCATAAGTAACCGGGGGACGATTGAACATCTTGTGGAAAGCGAGCTGCTTCACGAGCTGGGCCCAAGCATCCGGGGACGCTTTGAATTTCTTAATATAATTCTTCCCGTATCCTTCATAATGAAGCACCTGCACATTAACAAAATGAAATGTTAGTGTTACATTGCGTGAGAGATCGGGGTAACATACGTGCAAATCATGATCGGCGACAAGTTTGTCGAAGCGTTCCTCAGCGGAGGCGACATCTTTCCGTATTTTGTCGTTCAAAACAAATTTGATCTCAACAGGTTGAGGAAGTGAAACTTCAGTTTCGCTTGTACGCGGAGGTCCAAGATTTATCTTGTTCTGAGATATGGCAGCCAGAATAAACTCGTTCATTCGCAACGTAGGGGTACCATCCATGCACGAATGTTCGCCCAGGAAACCTGAACGGCCGTTGTCGAAGACGATAACTGAAGAGATGATCAGTCAGTCAGTCAGGTCAAAATTGTATGTACTAACGTTGATGTTTGTCATAGAAGCGGTTCCGTCCATTCCCGACCCAACAAGACCAGGAAATCTCTTCTCGCGTGACTGGTTTGGTATCATCGAGACATACGACGATCATGGCACTTTCAATTTCCCGCAACGCGTTCTCGTTTTCCGGGGACCCATCAATAACTGTCTTTCGGGCATCGGCCCAGTAGTCACGATTATCCGAAGTAAGTGCGCCAATTGAAATGGTTGTAGCTGATTCAGAACCAGCTTCCTGGATGATCCTCCCTATCTGGCTAAATCGTAAGTCGTAACAGAAATGTATGCCAGGGAACGAAAAAATTCACGAACACCTCAAGTTCGGCTGCCGATAGCTCACGTCTGGGGTCGGAGTCAATAGCTAGAGGTACGGAGAAGAACCTATTTTTGCGGATGAACACAACATGATTATTTGCCTTCGGATCGTGTTTTTTCGCAACGTCTGACGGTTTCACGGGATAACGAGATGAATGGAATCTTACGTCGGACCAAAGTCAGTTATGAGGGTCCGCGGCAGAAGCAATGTCAATGAGCTTACTTACAACCATTTGTATGAATCCATACATAGAGGTGCGCCGCGTACTTTCTGGGGTTCAAGCAGCTGGCTGTGATCATAATGAGTAATCTGGAGGTGGATTATGAAATTTACCTATCACATACCCTTCAGTCATTTCACGGAAAACCATCATAGCTTTGATCAGACTAGCGGCCCGTGCAGCTGGTTCCCTTCTCAATTTGTCATCAAGATGCACATAGAAGTAGCTGACGAATACGACTACTGGGTCCCGGTAACCCATATAGGCAACGTCGTTCCACCAGTCACTGAGCCAGTTCTTGATCCCAGGTTCCGCTGCCCTTGCTTCCAGCCTCTTCTGTAATTCCGCAACCTGCGGCGATGATATAAACTCTTTCACGGCAGCTTCCGTCTCTGCGAAAGAAATATCATTAACGTGCGGTCTGACAGTCTCTAGGTACTTGGCGGCAGTTGACGAGAGGGAAGGCACGGGAAGATGCGGAAGGGATTCTTGAAATCGTAGCATTGGTGGTGCCCTCGAATCCAATACATATCCAGGAGGTACAGATTCAGAGGTATGCAGAGACGCAGAAGATTTCAATTTCAATGGCCGTGATGCCTTAGACATGATAGAAGTGGCAAATGAAGGGTTGCCCTGGGAGTAAGAGCCCTACATAAACGCAATTCTTTCGAGTGAGAAAAAATGACCATGAACATGGGAAATAGACGCACAACTGATGGGCGACAACGCGTGAATTTGGAACTCGACCTCAGCATCAAAGGCAAGATAAGATGTGACCGCAAAAACCCACAACGAAGATCTATAAAATTGGAGAGTCTATAGGAGGAAGATAGGAGCAGACTACACTTCGGGTAACCGTAAAACGGTCAGAGATTACTTTATAAGGCCCGCCGGGAAACCGAATGACCGATATAATCACATGCACAATATCCTGAGCGCTAGTGTACGCGCGTCGTGGCCTTTCAAATCCTACTTAAATATTATCTTCTGAACTTGAATTTATCATCTTTACTTTGAACAATGCCTGAACCCGTAAAATTATACGTCTATGATCTCAGCAGTGGCATGGCGAAGCAAATGTCTCTCCAGTTGACAGGCAGACAAATTGATGGCATATGGTGAGTACAATCTTTTCGCGTTCAATTCCTCCTTATTAGAGCTCATCTCGTATTACTGTACAGGCACACGTCCATCGTGGTTTTTGGAAAAGAAGTATTCTACGGTCAAGGCATCGATATAACTCCTCCAGGCCGATCCCATGTACGTTAAGCCCAGCCCACGAAGCTCTCTTCACAATCCAATCCAAAGTTCTTAGCATGGCAATCCCCTTCACATTGTCGACCTCGGAACAACTGACATAGATGAAGGTACATTCAATGAATATCTAGAAGAGATGAGGGAGCATTATACAGCTGATAAGGTGAACTCATTGTCGCTCTATTCCCATGTTTTACGCTGACCTTTTTGCCTAGTATCACCTCCTAGGTTGGTTCAAATCACTAAATCATCACAAGATGTTCTTTATGGATGCTTTGACCCAGAATTCAACTGTAATTCCTTCACCAATGACTGTGCTGCTTTCCTAACGGGAGGATCTATACCTGATTTCATCAAAGGCAGGGCTTCTTCTCAGAGGCACTATCTCGTCTCACTCTGATTTCCCATCTACTTCAATTTAGATCTTCCATCTGACTTTCTTTCTACTCCTTTCGGTGCCGCTCTACGACCGACAATAGACGCTATGTATAGGCGTCCTGGAGCTATGCCCCCAGCTCTCCCGACTAACGCTGCTCCAAGCTCAATGGCAGCTCCTAATCCTGAGTTGGCGGCCTCTATTCTCCAGGCTGTTGCCGCTCAGGCTCAGCAAGGCATGCTACCTTCGTCCGCCCGTCCTCTACCGGCTACAGAATCCTTGGTAGCCCCATTACATCAAATAACCAATTCTGCTTCTCTCCAGAGTTTATTACGGACGCACAAAGCCGTGGTGGTAAATTTCTCCGATATGATAACATGCCCTCCCTGCCGAGTAATCGCTCCTGTATATGAGCAACTCGCTCATGAAACGGGCGTCAAAACCGTTAGTGGAGCGGGTGCTGCATTCGCAAAGATAGATCTCTCTACTCCCCCCGGGAAAGCACTGGGAGCCGAATGGAGTGTTAGAGTCATGCCAACATTCATGTTCTTCCTAGATGGAAAGAAGGCATGTTTTCGGGTTTTTGCGTCGCGTGAATTGCTGATTCATGTTCCTTGTAGATATCTGAGATGAAAGGTGCTGATGCCAACGAGCTTCGATCCCAAATTGACTTGCTTCTATTCCAAGCCTTCCCGCGTGCGGAAAATTCCAATTCATTCGGATTATTCGAAAAAGCTGACATGTTGTTGTATAGCCCATCCTCACAATTCCCTATCGCTCCCAGCCATGCAGGCCTTGTCGCTCAACCCGATCTTATTTACTCAACCACCCGCGCTAGACATCGCCGCGAACAAACTAATGTCCTTTGTTACCTCCACGCAATGGCCTCCAAGTGTTACTCAAAGCCAAACCGACGTAAAACAGGTCCTGTTCAATACAGTATTACCGTACCTCAAATCTCGTTCAAATACACCTCCTTCGTCAGCAAATCCCATTCTCCTGGCATCCTGGGCAAAGACCACGTCTACACTAGTACAATCACTTCCGCTGGAATCACTCTTTCCTCTCGTCGATATGTGGCGCTTAGCATTATTGGACAGCAGTGTCGCAACCTGGTGTGCGGCTCAGCAATCTACTCCCGACACCACGCCCATCCACTTATTCTTATTCAAAATGCCTTCTTCTGTAGCCGGTGCACCTCGTGCATATCTCCTAACTCTGCTGCGTCTCCTCTCAAACACCTTTTCCAGTCCAGTCCTCGCACCGCAGCTCCTTCTAGGCCAAGTTAGATTTTCGATGACGGCGTTACTGGTTTCAACTTTGTTGCACGAAGACGCCAGTGTGAGAACTGCTGCGGCGAGCTTGGTGTTCAACGCTACGGCATTTTTACAGAAAGGAAGAGTCGATGCTGTGAAAAATGGTGGTGGAAGTGGGAAGAGTGACATCGAAGATGAGGATTGGGAAGTAGAACTGGTGAGTGCGGTGGTGGAGGCTATTGATAGGGAGAAAGTCAACGAGGATGTTGGTCAGTATAATTTGTGTCTCCTCATTTTTTCATCGGCTCATAAACTTTGGACTGCACATCGTATTGTTCATGTAACAGTTCATCGTTTAATTGCTTGCCTTGGCTGCCTCCTGCGTTTTTCTCCCTTCTATCAATCCCAGATGACATCTCTCCTTGAGGTGCTTCAGGCGAAATCAACTCTGAAGGGAAAGCTGGCGAAGGGAGGGTGCGGAGAGAATGGAGTCAGTAAAAAAGAAGTGAAGAAGTTATTAGAGGAAATAGCAGATAAACTCTGTCCATGAAAGGACAAGTGAAAATAGGCATAGAATGGTGTGCATCGGCCATTATTTATCTAATGTAGATTGTGACAATAGCAAAATAGTATATGGGGAGTTCAGATGGAAAAGGGCACCGAGGCACTGACCTTGCCTGGATTACCTGACTTGCCTTCATTTCACAATAGCATACAAGGATGTTTATGGACAGAATAGTGAACTTAGATACAATTTCTAACAACCAAGTACATGGCATCAGAATCCAGCACACAAAAGGTATGTAGAAAACACAGAACATGTACAAACTATATTCTGAAGGTTTAGATGAGGTGGTTGGGCAATGGGCACCCTGGGCATTGAGATAGTCGGAGCAATGAGCAGATGGGGGACAAGCCGAGCCAAGAAAGCCAAGCTATTCTGGCATATTTGTGATATGGAACAAAACTCAAGAAAAACTGCGTCAATTAAAGATGGCGAGAAACCTAGCCAAGCGAGGTAATCCTGGGGTGCTCTGCTTTGGCTCTGTACCTAGCGAATCAAAGCTACCAGAACGCTGGATAAAGCCGGAAAGCTATACCACACATATACCTTCTACTCCATCATGCATAATGGTCTCCTTGTTGATGTGAAGGGTCGATCGACTCGCAGATAACATTCCACATTGAAAGGATCCTGCTGCGAAGCGATGTTCATGATTCCTCAAGCTCCTGACACTTGCTCAGTTATAGAATAGCCTTTTTGTTGAAAGGGTATAAGCCAGAGAGATCTAGATATTGTCAAATGGACTAGACAAAAATTATAATCGTGCGCGGATTGATCTAGCTAACGATATAGCATCCTCATCGTCTAGCTCTTCCCGCCCTTCAAATTCCATCTGGTGCATCTGTCGTCTATTTAAAGGCGGTCCGTTATTGTTTGATACTTCAAGTATGGCAGGCGATGAGGAAGCGTTATAGTTCGGCGCTGGTATGATATGATAATGGACCTATGATGTAATCAGTTGAGCGAATCCTGGCTCAGAAACAATTTACAAAAGATAGCTCTTACATGAGGCACTGCTTGTGCATACTCTTGATTGCATACAACGTTAAGTGCGGTATTTCCTAGTGCTAGTGCATCACATACATTTCAAAACACCATACGGAATGACACATAATCAGAAGTTAAGAACTCGAACCTTGAGTAAGCGCATAAGCTACTTTGGAGACAGCTTCACCAACAGCAGCGGCGTATTCAGAAGGAAGATCCGACAGCCTGGAATAGTGTACTTTTGGTACGACGAGGGTATGCCCTTTCCTCAATGGCATTATGTCTTCTTGTACGTGGGCAGATGACGGCGAGTGGTCATGAGAGCAGAATGTCAGCCTTCCTGTCCAAGTTTCCCATATATGATGTGACGGAATGACCTAGGAACGCGACTACCTTGTCGTTCTCGTATACACGGTTCGATGGGGATTCGTTATTAATTATGCGACAAAACGCGCAGTTGGAATCTTTTTTCCATGAGTGCGGCGGGCGATCAACTTGAGATTTGATGATGAAGGAAGTCATAAGAAAAGATGTAGATAAGTGATGCGGAGACGGAGAGACGAAGCCCAGCAATGCCTCAATGAAGGCTGACGAAGGCGATTCTGACGTCACGTGTAACTAGATTCTTTGAGTATTTCACGGATTGCCGGGTGAACCATGGAGGTCATCTTTACAACTTATCTTTTTTCCCAACTTCTTATGCACTCTTGCTAGACGACTGCCCAGCCTATCGACTAACGAACGACTTTCTCCGAGACTTGTAAGCCATTTCTCTTGACAATTTCAGGTCAATGATTCAATTCTAGGTGTATGATATCAATGCGTCCGAGGAGCTGGAGATCGAATTGAGTCCCGCATCGTACAACAGTTTGCCAGCGGGTGGCAGGCTGTCAGACTCCAGCATTCAGGATGCTCAATACTAAGGGACAGACAGTTTCGACCTATGGCTTTTACCCAATACTTCTTCGGCTCCCGACATTGCTATTGCTGCTGTATTGTCCTGCATCAACTGTTGCCCGAATCTCATCTTCCTTACCTGTGGTGCAAGAGAACTGCAATCGTGGGATGCCATGTGTACTTCTCCCGGGCCGCATCAAGCTCCATCTTCCTGTCTTCAACATCATTTCTTCAAACACCTCGCTGTCATGGAAAATTGTCATTGGAGTCTCCAGCAAGGAAGTCAACTTTCGGACCTAATCAAAATGTTGCACATCATTGGGTACAGGTCTTTGCAAGTCCAGTTCCCTTGCTCTGCACCACTCCAATCACAATATCCAAATCTGATTGAGGCTTCAATTTCTCTGCTAAACAGTGGAGCACCAGACACATAGGCCTTTTTTCTGGGTCACTTTATGCAATCTCCTAAAATGAGACAAGTAGTATTCATTATGCGCCACAAGCCAGGGTCCAGTTCTGTTTTTTACTCTTCGATGTTAACTTCTCTTCTTGGACTATAATGTTTGCTTCTTTACAGGCAAAAGCAGTGGACAGAGATGAAGATGTGGAAGGAATGATCTGTGGAAATGGATTACATATGACAAATAGATTTCATTCAATATTCTATACTCTTCATTGATCTACATAGTGCCTTGGACTTCAGATCCAACTAATCATTTGCTGTATTTCAAACTGGTAGTTGTTGATTCTCCAAGATATTTATATCTTGTTTCTATACATTTGTTGATGTCTTTCAGTGGACCTGGAGGACCTGGTGGACTGAGTACTCCTGTCATTCCTAATCTCCCCAAGGACCAATGTGCTATGTTGGAACTCTTTTCTGGCTTCAAGGGGTCCATTGAAATGCTTGGTACAGTTCTGTCCATGCTAAACAAGCTATCTGACAGCTCTGAATCCAAGAGCAAAGTCAAAGAGCTAGATGTATTCAATGGTATGGACCCCCAAAAGTTGAAAACCTTCTTTGTCAACCTCACTTTGGTCTTTAATGACTGCTTTAAGTACTTTACCAATCAGAGGAAGGTGATATATGTTTTCCTATCTCAGTGGCTTAGCCAAAGAGTGGTTTGTTCCAGATATTCTCAATTGTTATGAAGTACGTAGCCCCTATCATTTTTCTTTTCTTACCGTCTTAATGCCCTTACTTGTACAATACTCCATCCCATCATCATCACAATCCATCACTGTCAAACCCCCACTGATTACTGATCCACCTGACCCCCTTTATTGATTACCAATCCACTTGTTACCCTTCTCCTTCTACTGGCTTCTGCCACCTTCTGTACTCTTGAACTGTACAGTATTATATCATTATTTCTTGCAGACTGGATTGTGTATATAAAGCCAGCTCTCCACTGCCTGGTGTCACAAAGCGTCAGAGACGGGGTGACTAAGCGGAGCAACGGGGTAAGCGGCAGAGCGGGACGACGGAGCAAGCGGTAGAGGCGGAGCAACTG
>MU795384.1:0-25666 GCA_027886305.1 Lentinula aff. lateritia | reverse complement strand
ATGTATTCTCATTTTTGATTTTCCTATCTATCTGTGTCGATACCGTCATTCCCATTCGATACAAATCGCTGAGAACAGACGGACTTTTCACTGGGCCTGACTCTCCGCAGCTCTTCACACGTTCCCCTACGCCAAGACCATCGGAGACACAAATCCATGAGGCAATCCACTATATAGCCGTTGTCGAATTCTGGGCAACTGGCACAATTTGCTCGGCGTGCACTGCAACATAGTACAATGTACTTACTTTAACTCTTACAATCACACTCAGACTCTTAGCTCTCACTTTCCTAATTTCCTCGCATCTGTGCATTCAATCCCCCCCATCATCATTACACGTGTAACCGCCACCTCCACTGAATTTAGAACTTATCCAGACCTTTCTCTCTGAAATCCCGTCAGACAATTCAGGGATTGAAAGGAATTATCCAAGCCTGCCAATCCTCTGGACGGCATGCACCTAATTCGGGAAGATCATCTCCTCCGACTCCAAGTGCGAAACATCGGCCGAGAAGGCTGGCAATACGATTCAAGAATCAGTGGGCATTGACTTCCTGTCTACGTACACGAGTTCGATGGAGACTACTTGAACAGTGGATTAGAACGAGGGGAACGATAACGAGAGGTCCACTCTGCATTCTGGTCTCCACTTGATGTGTGTTCTGTGGGTTTATCTAACACGTAAAAGTGTCTGCGGTTGCTGTTAAACTTCTCCCTTTTTGTTGGCACCCCAGTGTAACACACTCGACGAAAATGGTGCCCTGTATACACCAGAGTTTCATCTAACAAGATAATGCATCTATCTATCGCGCCACCAACAGAGGTAGCGCTTATCCTCTACGTGATAGCTGTAGAGCGCCTTGCGGCGCGCCCCCCACATTAGGTCAGTTTGCTGTAAAATTCCGTGGATACCGACTACGATCTTCCCCAGGACTCCTTGAACACGCTCTTATCTCAAAGCTTGCAATCTAACTAATGCGTATTTGCTCAAACACAAAGCAAAAGATAGCTGTATGTGAGACACTGTCTGTATCCGATACTCCGTCTGGATTCCGAATAAAAACAAATCTATCTAACTTGGGGATCGTACTGGCTGCTTTCGTCTTTCTCTCAATAACGGCTACTCACTCTGACTCGTTTTTGCTGTAGCAGTATATTGTATTTACTGAGCTAGAGTTCAGTACATCTCAATTTTTTTCGTCAGCATTTCCGGGAAGGCATTTTGTTTCCGTGGATCTCGCTTACCCGAACCAATCAGAAGTGGCCTCCGCCCTTCCTATTCAGGCTCCGAGAATCTGTGTCGTGGCTGTACATCCGAATATCAAGAGCCGGCACCGCCATCTCCAATCTCATCTATTTTTTCCCGATACGTCACAGACGCGCTAGGTGGATATAAAGGCGTTTTATGTCTAGCTTTCATACTTTCAGAATCCCCCCGCCCTCCACTCAGTCTACATAACAGCTTTCAGCCCCAGTTCAACAAACAACTAGTATATGCCAGGAAAACACGTACGATTCGCGAGTATCTCGACTGCCTATCCTCCTGCCGTACCGTCTTTATCTTATTCCATTGGGTCTGCACCGTCGTCCTCAGGGCCACAGACTCCCCCATCGTATACTTCAGGCTTACCTTCAGCTCATTATGGCCCCTCTCGTCCTCAGCACAAACGCTCTCAGTCGTACCCAGTTCCTACACGGGTGCATAATCTGCTTGCTTACTCTCACCATCCGGTCATAAATTACGATGTCAGCCTCCCCACGTCCGCCATAACGACAACCCATGCAGGTCTTTCTACTACCTCATTCTCCGAGCCTGCAGTATACCCTCCCGTATCGTCACTTGTGCTCCATATCCCCCACCACATATGGCCTATAACAGTCCAAGCCTCGTACAATGGTCATTACGTTACCGTGAACGATGTGTTCGCCGAAGTATACCACTCTCTGCGGAAGAACGTTACTTCTGCAGAGTATCACGCAATCCCATCGAAGAAAGATGCCGAGAAAGTTCGGATGGCGTATGAGACGCGGTACAGGCGTCTTCGTGATCGCCATGCGTCCCAGCATGAGAAACAGCAGGGACTTAAACGGGCGGATTTCTTGACTGGCCACACTCGCTTCATGGGATTAGCTACTTCCGGTCATGGCGGTTCTGGTGCTTGGATACTTCGCCTCTCGTGAAAGTATCCGTTTGCTTCCTCCTGGAGCTGGATGATGATCACTCCAATCCTTCTAACGAGTTTGTTTATTCTTCTTTATTTCGAAACGGACGAACTGCCACAGTGGATATAACTCCAACCCACTTGACCATTCCCGCATTGCATTGTCGGACTTTACTCGCATTTGTGCTCACCATGTTCCCACTTGTAATTGTATCCTATGTATTATATTTTAACGATAATTTACGATACTTAGTCCCTTTTCCTGTTTGATCCTTTGACTACTGATATGCTTTTTATGTCTTCTTTATGTCTTCGTATGTCCATGGATATGTTTGGAATATGCCTTATTATTTCTCAATCTGTACTATGTATTGACTACGTAGTAGGTGAATTGCCCTGTGCCTCCGCTGAAACCCATTACATCTCGATTCATAAAGCTGCCCGATTTCGGAAAACGCGATCACGTTATCCGGGTCAAAGATGCATTGCTATTTCGAGAAGTGGCAAAGATCCTAATTGAACGGACAATAGAGACTGACCAGAGGTATTTAAGTCCCCTTGTTAGATCTCTCTCATCCTGACTAGTGACATTACCGTTGAATTTCACGGTGCTATACAATTTTTCCATTAACTACTACTCTCAAGATATGGCGCGCACCATGATTTGTGACGCTCACAATCGCCCGATCTTTCGCAGACCGAGAAAGGATCCAGCGACTGGTAGAACCACACCAGCTACTCGTAAAGCCTGGCTGAGGAGTCAGCTTGCCATCTTCGGTTCTTCCGTAGAAGAACACAGCGTTATCTGCAAAAATTGTCAGAATCTTATTCCATTACACCCGCGCCTCCTTTACCAAATCGAGAACTGGCAAATCCATATTAACAATTGTGACGAGCAAGCCGTAGGAGGTGAGCCAGCCAGGAAGCGACGACGCATAACTCGAAGCTCGGAGTCTGGGACGAAGACACAGATGACTCTCAGATCACGAAGGTCGCTTGAAGTCGAGGACGATGAGAGATTAGCGCAAGATCCAGACAAAACTGATGAGGAAGTTGGTAAATCCTTTGACGATCATAAACTATAATACTAAGTTGTGTCAAATCAGGACATCGAAGAGTTAGAGAACCACCGGATAACGACAACACGACATGGGAAGCCAGTTGCTAACGGGTATCGCACACCTTTCGTTGAAATCCATGGTCGTAACTGTAAGTTTGTCTGTTCGGTCACCTCCGATCGTCACTGATAGTCTTGATGATAGCTGAGGATTATCCTGACACTTTCTATTTCTTTGAATACGATTATACCACCGCCGAATCGTCAACGTCTCGTTTTCCTATTAGCAATGAACGAGGATCTCGGGAGGGATGAATAGATGCTGTGTTCAACGAATTACATGCCAGTCCAGAACGTCGACAGGTTATACATGCTATGGAATTCGTGCTGTATATTAATGTGTATTAATGTGTATCAATATCGTAGTATATCGTTAACATGATAATGGTCGTAATTTTGTATCGATACAAGGTGCTAGATGCTACAGTGTCAGCAATATACAATGGTTGGATACAGCGAGGCTATCGCTACAAAGGTAGATATGAGATGCGTATGGATAGATGATTGATTCATGAGGGATGATGTATATGGTCGGACAACGTTAAAAGTCGACTGCAACGTCGGCTTGCCAGGCATCTTCAAAAGGGTTCCATAAAGAGACAAGGACTAGTCGCTCAAAGGTGATACCGCCGTGGCCAATCCGCCAATGCGGAGATTGAGGACGTTCCATTTGGGCTTTCTGAGAAGGGATGAAGTTAAATTTTATGAGGGCGTGAAGGGAAAATTGGCACCACTGACCTCACAAAATCGAGCAAAATTGAGTGCGATAGCCTGAGCAAGTGTTGCACGAGAAATTGGGCCTCGTGAAGTAACAACTTCTATCGGACGTGCCCATTCTGTGTGTTCATAGCCAGGCCACTATTATATATTCATGTTAGTTCGAATAGGCAAGATACGATGGAATAAAGAAACTTACCCTGATGTGGATAGTAATCTTCCGAAGGTAGGGAGCATGAGCGAGGACTTGATCTGTAGCACCTTGCATCATCTGTTCCAGAGCGTATTCACCACGAATACACAACTCCTGCATGGGGAAGCCTTGCTTCGAGTATCCCTTGAGGTCGAAGGCAATAGGATTGTGCAGAGGCTGCATACGACCGGAAGTACTCTTCCATTTCCCGCTTGGAGTGTAGGGTGTCTGAGCCAGACGTCTTCGATTCGGAATAAGGAAAGTCGATGCAGCGGGAGACGACATGTGGTTCGCTGATCCGAGAGTGCTATAGCTAGAAGTATTGCCGGCGTGGACGGAAGGGTGAAGAGGATTCACGTAGTGAGACATTTCGAAGAGGATGTACGAGGGGAAAATTGAGCGTCGAGGAAATTCAAAGAGTTTGATAGAAAATGCGACCAAATCGTTGCTGAGGATGCGGACTTACCGTTGCATCGTACGGGTTTTATACAAAATTTGAGCGCGAACATTGAAGTGGCTTGAACAGTGAAAGAGAAAAGCGGATAGGCCTACGCGTTTGTTGAGCCGGGGAAGAAACAAAGTTGAAAAGGTAATCAAAGTCGTTGAGATTCTGAAGCCTTTGATCTTGCCTTGTAAGCTTTGGGGTAATGGGAGAAATTTAACCAATAACAGAGCAATCTTGAGTGACGAAACCGTTCGCCAAAGGAGGAGGAGGACGGCGGGTGATAATAGAGAGGGAGTGCCCTTGTTTTCTATCACATTTGATGGGAAACCGCCGCGTGCATGGCCAAACTGAGATATTGGTCTTCATGAAAGGCTCACATATGTATCGTGAGGTGATTATAGGTAGCAGAGAGCGGCTCGGTGATTACACATTACCTCAGAACAAAATCCGAAGATACGAGAGCCTCGAAGTGTATTGATGTTTACCTGCATTTATTCCCTACCACGTCAAAAACATAATGGAAATGGCATGCAGCATCATTGAGATCGTCGATGCTAGATTATTACTTAGTGAAAAGTAAGATATACCCTGTGGATTGAGGAACAGTGAGTGTATCACAGTAGAACGTCGAGGCAAATTCGGGACAATCAACCCTTTGGCGATGTTTATTCCAAAAGCAGCCGGAACCCGGCATCAACGTCTCCTCTTTCCAGCGAAAGTGGTGTTCGCCTCCCACCTGGTCAATCTCTGTTACTGAAATAGCTGATGAATCATTAAACCTCGAGTCCAGGTCGTATTTCGAATTAGATGCCAATCCAATTGACGTTATACACTGTGCCAGCAGTGAACTAGATTAAAACTATTTGAGTCCTAGAGGTTACAGTATGATACGATGCAACGGCGACGTGACGAGAAAAATCCAAAAAGACAAGACAACTATCCAACGAAAGCAAAAATCTACACAGCAGATAATAAATCAATTGAAAAAATGATAATATGACACAGCAATATATGGGAAAGAGGATTCCGGATTCCAGGATGCCAGGTGTTGAATACGGCGTCTAGAGGTATCGTTATTGGAGATACACAAAACGCATCGTGCGGGTAGTTACACCTTATGATCTCGCTACTCCTTCCTCGCCGGGAATAGCACGTCCATTACCGGTGCCCCTCCCAGGAAGCGGCGGAACAGGCGGCACCTCCACTCCTGAAGGAGGCGTAAAGAAACCTTCCGCCGTGACCCCAATCGCAGCCACTCCAGAACCAGTACTCTTCCGATTCGTTCCACGTCCAATACTGATAGAGCCTTTCCTACCAGGTCCAATAGTCGACCCTGAGCCCTTCTCGATGCTAATGGTTGAACGTGCTTTGCCCCGGCTGTAGGTCGCGTATGATGCGGACTGGCCGAGGGAGGAGGATGAGAATGAAGATGGTGGTACGCCATAGTCAGTGTGTACAGAGCGTGCGGGTTTGGAACGTCTAGAGCCATTGGAAAGTGTATTTCGATGTTGAGGATGGGGTTTGGGCAAGAAAGATGACGTCGAGGACGATATCGACTGGGATGGACCACCACCATTGAGATTATGACTTCCGGTATGCTGTCCATGGTTGGGCCCAATAGGCATGACTAACATCGCATCATCAATATCTTCATCGTCGTCGGGATTCGTATGGAAACCACTGCTGTTCCGCTTGTGATTATCAATTCTCGATTGTGGCGCAAAATCTAAGCGATCATGGAACCCGTTTCCGATGACGGATCCAGGTTGAGGGAAACCTTGGAATCCTGCGTTCCCTTTCCATGCACGCTGCTGATGTTGTTGCAACTCATCATCGCTGGGTTCCGCGGATGCGTCTCTACTTCGTTCGGGCGTGCTTTCCCCGAGCTCGTATCTATCTCCGCCTCCAGATCCAGCAGCGTAGTCTGCCTCAGACATCGGATGTGCTACAATGGCCTCACTAGGATCCACGACCTCGTCAAAAACCTCGTAGTACCGCTGAATACAGAGTTTGATGATAGCACCAAGCGTGGTTTTACCTTCGGTCGAAGCAGTAGCTTTGTTGGATATGGATGGGTTGGATATGGATGGGATGGATGATGATGAAGGTAGAGAAGATGGTTGTTGTTGTTCCTGTTGCTCGAAGATGGCAGGTCCCCCGGGTACAGCACACATTTGTACGTCCCGAATGGGACTAGAACTGGAAACGAGGTTAGGACAGAGAACCACAGAAAGGTTGCGAGCATCCATTCGGTTTGAAGCAGACCGGAGGGAAATATCATGCATCAAGTCTACCAGATACGCAGAAGAGTCAATATCATTCAAATTCGCCACGAAGAGATAGAGGACTTACGAAGGACGTGGCTTAAGAGAATATGAGTGCATGGTGGTATTTCCGGCAACAACACATCTCTAACATACATCACACTCGCCATATCCCCCGGATCGCTCGTAGGCATCGGACATCGTCTGATGACAGGATAGAGAGCCTCTGGAAATATCGGCGTCGGAAGATCCCTCAAGTACTTCTTCAGCAACACCGCAGCGAGATGAGGGTCCCCAAACGTTTCTAGCGAGACAACATTTCCTCTATCGTAAGCTTCTTGGGCAGAGCGAAGCATGGACGACGAAGCTGAGCGTCTGAAGAGACCCTCTTCTTCTAAGCTTGTGTCCCGTAAGAATTGAATGGCGTCTTTGACTGGACGGGGGATCCCGCCTTTTTCGCCGTGGTAGCCCATGAGGTCTTCGAGTGGGACGCCGAATGTGCTAGAGGGTGTTGGGTTGGGAAGGGTAATCTTCTTCTCGTATTTAGAATTTTCACTTAGAGACACGTTAGCTTGCAAATATGGAAATTTGATGAATCGTACTGGTAGACCGCGGGAGGGATGTCAATTTGAGTGAGTGGGACATGATATGCAAGTTCGGATAGGGTATCGAGGTAGGTGATCTTGCGAAAGAATTTGGGGCTGCAACGAGTCATGGATAATTGGATTTGTTGTATTCTGAATTCAAACGACATACCTGATGATAGCACCAGCGAGAGAGAAAAGCACTGTAACGGAATGTTGTAGAAGTAGATTGAGAAACGAGTAAACACGTACTCTTTGTGAAGAATGTTGAATGAACGATATACTATCCCAATATGAGAATGATGACTGTGATTTGATTGTAAGTCACTCACCAGTCGTTTCAAATTCTTACGATACTTCCGGCTCAAACTTCGATAAGCTTTCCAGACCCAGTTCCAGCCTGGCGAATGCTTCCCTCCGGCAGCGAGGAAGACGACAGTGTAGTCTGATTCAACTAAGCAAATAATGTGAATATCTTGTGCGGACACAATTCCTTGAATTCTTTACCATAAAGATCGAGATATGAGAGAATCCGTCTGGCAGTTCCACAAGACCATTTAGAAGCTGAGTTCAAGAAGGGAGCTGACAACGTACGAGAGCAACAAATCATAGTTTATTTCTCGAGGATCAGGCAGTGCAGAGGCATTGAGTACAACCCTAAATTGTATTCGGTTCAATGAATTGTACACGGGTTTTTGACACGTCAGGCGCCTCCTACATTGGACGCGTTCTATTTCAATAGTAGTTAGCGAGTGGTGGCAAACAATGTTGGATGGTGCTCACTCATAATCCACACCAGCCTGGAAAATCAACTTGGCCATCGTCTGCTGCACTAATTCTCTTCCTTGAATCTCTGCATTGGCAGCGCAATTGATGTTGTCGCTGGTTCCTAAAGATCTCTTCGTCCAGGGAGGTGTAAAGCCATTGATTGTGAATCCCTTTCGTCGAGGACTTTTAGGATTCGGACTAGAGGGGGATATAGGAACGGTAGTGTCGAAATTGGTGTATGGTGGTGGCTGGAAGCCATGTGGAGCGCTTGGTGCTGAGGGAGCTACCGAAAGCGCCGCCAGCCGTTGTTTGAGGGTAAGATGATTAGAAGGCATTTGTTCGTCGTCCGAGACGACGGTAAGAGAGAGGTTTCCCACGTGGGCAGATCGCAATTACGATTCACGTGCGTCAAATATCGACTCTTCGAAGAAGGCGGAAACGGGACGGAAAGGTCAATGGAAAAAGGCCGCATCGTATCAAGTATTTCACTCGTGTTCAAAACTGTGCTGAACTTACGCAAATCTTACATATGAACACATCATTTGATCGTGTATATCGTCAGTCTGGTACTCGAGACTATGCAAATCTTCCAGAGGCGACAGGCTTCTGACGATAGATAAATGAAATTGATGGTCTCCGACCTTCTCCGACTTGCTCAGTAAATACAACCAGATACAAAAACTGCAAAACCTACTAGTACAGTGCAAAATCAATAACAATGCGGACTGCTTGTCGCCAGCAATCTCACAAGCGAAAGATATTCTGCAAAGGGAAAGTCAATATATTCCACCCTTTGAACATGGTGGCCAGAGTTCAGCTTGAGATAGACCGTGCTCCCTAAAAATCATCCATGCTGGTAATCTGATGCAATACGATACTATTCATTGATACCCAACAAAGTAAGAAGACACAAGATTCGTTGCAGATAGTCCGAATACAAATTACACACAGGTGAATACACTTCAATAAATTGAGTAGAGGACTCGGAACTGGATCGTTAAGGGGATCTCATCGAGCTTCTAGAGGAGCTACAATCGGGAGCCATTTATGATGTTCAATTTGGTTTGACTATCTCTAATGGGAATTACGACCTCCTCAACAAAGATAAACATATTATAGAAAGAATCACTTTTCATCAAAGCATATTCCACCAGAGCCCCTGGAGGATGTATCAAAGATACGTAGGCAAACACCACCACTCCCAAAGTTCACACTGCCCGTCTGAAATGTCATCGGCAACAAATCTGCAATGGTACTTTCTGGTAAGTCCATCGTGATTTCCCCTACCTTTGTTCTTCTGATTGCCTTGCAATCTGGATCAGGTTGAACCAGTGACTGAAGGAGATCATCTACCGAGGATGATGTCAGATATTGCTTCACAAGACATGAATGTTTGTAGCCATTAACACTGAAATGCTAGGTGTAATAATTTGAAAGTTGGTACAGCTGCCATAGGTTTGTTAGAGTAAACTAGATATCGTACAGTAGCCTACGATTAGACATATATATGGGACGGATCGTGGAAGACAGCTCTTCACCTTTCGCCGTCACCAACGATTCCGTCGCAGCCTTCTCTCGTGAAAGAGACGGTAGCACTTAGAGGGACCCACAATCGCGACATGCACTTCGAGATAACGATCCGTCAGTGGTGTTTGATGTGAGCACGCTTCGAACTTGTTTCGTTTCAATGCTCACCGGCTTGTCACCGGCACCTCCTGTACATGTCCTGATACTATGTACCCACTCTGCGCGCCGCTATATTATCCACCACAAAGCAAGGTGTGGTCCACGGCAGCGTGACAGTGAAGTCTTCTTGTTTACGCTTTAGGTGGGAACATGTACATGTTCAAGAAAATCTCGCGCACTGAAGATTTTATTGATCAGACTGCCAATAGGAATGGCTATCGATGAAGTTTAATTAATTCGACGAAATTTGTTCATGGAGGCAAAGAAAATAGGATGTCAGTGTGAGCCCTCGCAAGTTTGGGCTCAACTACGTTATTGCACAATGTGTTCAAATCGCTAAATCACAAGTCTACAGGGCAGAGTTCGAAGTCAGTCGAACTTAACAACGGGGGAAGGCTGAAACTTACTCCTACGATACCAAGTATAGTAGCTGAGCAAGTGAAGCCTAAACAGCAAGTGTTTTCGCCAAGGTTCGTACAAGGTTGGCCCAGGTCAATGCAAATGTCGCCAGTACCAGACGTTGAAAGTGTGCACACGGAACCGAGCTTCAAGATACAGATACCACAAATTAGAATTTCGAGCCCGAAATTTTTTGGACAGACATACTAATGGTAACATGGTATCAGTACAGCTGAACCCTTCACAGCATGAGCTATCGGCACAGGACTCGAGCAACGTGGCACATTGGGCCTGGCGTTGGGCGAGCACTGACGCCTCGACAGCAATGAAGAGGATCGAAGCGAGAGTCAAAGTTTTGCTGATGAAATGCATGTCGGAAATAATCAATGTGTTGACGAGCTCATCGGAATATTGGGCAAGTCCTTTTATAGTTCTACTGGATCGACGGCAGCTTAAACGATGGTGCATTGTAACTGACGACACCAAACTTGGCGTTGTCACAGAACACGATGGTTTTGCTGACGTCTGCTGCAATATCCCTGTGCCCAATACATATTGAGTCTAGAAGATCGAGAATACAATGTACGTTGAGGTTTGCCCGCGAGTGTGGGTGAAATACTCCCAAATTCTCTAGAAGAATGATGTTGCCTAAATAAGTAAAATTTCGTGGTTTCCCTCAGTGAGTACTAGGATAAGACATACGAATGCAGTAGCTGCATATAGATTCGCAGAAGAAAGAAGCTCTTGCATCGAACAGCATACGGTCCTGGAGGTATGAAGTTCAGTTTGAAATTTGAAACCACATACGTGAGGTTTGTGAGCTGTCTTGTTCAATACAACTGCTCTGGACACGACTAAAAGCGAACACGCACAAGGCAGCTAAAATTCAGGGGAGTTCTGTAGAAGGTTATAACGGCAGCCTGAGGTGAAGCAAACCTCCCATGCTGAATCAGAAAGCCGTCACCGGTGAAAACAAGATGCAACTGGATCAACGACTCTCTGGTTAAGTCGTACAGAGAATGTATGACGTGGTGTGAGAAGGACTGGGAAGTAAATTCGTTACATGGGATGGCATGGGGTCAAGTCGAATGTGAGTCGTGTGTGTGCCAGAATGCGAATCAAGCAAGGTTACAAGTTGAGTAACTTTTGTGCTTATGTTTAATATTTCAACTGGGACCTCGTCATATTTCGAATGTATATGTACCGTGTTGTTTCACTCGGTACAGTAATATGTAATTTGGATTGATTGAAAACAGATACAGGGAAGGAAGCGGAAAAGCATCTCGCGCATCGTAAACTTGACCAAACGAATGCGCAAACTGAATGGTTAATGAATGGTATGTATTATCGATGTTGATTAACCGAGGGTTCCTATAAGAGAGCCCCGGGAGCAGCATGATGACCCCGCGCTCCGAGTCTGAAGGGCCAGAATGGAATCCAACTGATTATGCACAAGTCTGAAAACGCATGGTGTTAGCATCGAATTTTGTGAGTCGAACTTGGCAGCGGGAAAATATCTAAGCTCACTCCTACGATTCCGAGCAAACTCGTCGAGCAAGTAAGGCCCGTGCAGCAAATACTATCGCCAGCAAGGCTGACGCATGGTTCTCCCGAGGCAGCACAAATACTACTAGGAAGGCCAGTACTTCCAGTTCCAGTGCTACTACTAACAGTGCTACCAGTGCTACCAGTACTAGTACCAGTAGGGAGCGCAATTGAGCACACCAACCCGAGCTAGAAGCAGATATACCAACTCAGTTTAAAGCCTGAGGGAACACTCGAAGTAGGCATACAATCGGTAACGAGGTACATGTGAACCCGTCGCAGCATGCGGTATCGGCGCAGGACTCGAGCAACATGGCGCACGAGGTTTGGCGTTGAGCGAGCACTGACGCCTCGACAGCAACGAGGAAGATTGAGGCGAAGGTGATAGCTTGACTGATGAATGGCATGGTAAAAATTGCGAATTTTGTGAGGGTGATACCCTGGTTTTGGGGTATTCTTTTATAGTTCTACCCAAGACCGATGATAGATAGATTCATCTTCATACGAGGATGAGCTGCCAATGTAACTGACGCCGAAGTTGTTGTCGCGGAAAACAAATTTTGTAGCTCGACCATCTACCTGCTGTAAAGTCCCGTGCCCAACTTTGCATATTGAAGATATATGAATTCTTTGATACAATGTACATCGATAGCTCCTTCCGATTCTTGAGAAATGTTATTGACCGGATAAGTAAACTCGTCAAATGGGTTCCTTGAGTGGGGGCCAAGACATACAGATCCAGTGGCAGTATGTACACGGACAAGCCATATTTGTCGCAGAAACGGAAAAAAGCTCTTGTGATGCACAACAGAAGGACCTGGGATGTATAGGATTTGGCATGGGAGTCATCATCATCATTTGAAGCCATGCACGTGAGGCAGGTACATACATTTGTGACAAAACCAAACACGAACAAGGACAGTTGAGGGCTAAAAGAATTGGATGACAGCAGTAATATAATCCGGCAGATTTTCTGATAGAGAGAATGTGAATCTATGTCATTGCAAAAAACCTCCCATACTGAAAGCCCTCACCGGTGGAAAAGTAAGATGGAGTTATACTGGCTCTCCGGCTAAATCTTGCAGAGGATGTGCCATGAGCATAAGCATCTATATATATATTTTCGTACCCGTCAAAAGTTCCATGGATGTACTAGGAAGGAATGAACGAGTCCATTCTGAGCATTATATTCTGAGGAACAAACAAAACAGATGTCACCCCGACAGCAATACTTTCGGAAAAAAACAGGGGTATTCGATACCAAACGGCGGATCCTGCTGGCTCTGTGTGGCCAGAGCCTCCTGGATGCCACTAATAGTGTGTGTGCTACAGACATTCATCTGTTAAGAATGAGATGATTCATTATTCACTCCGGGAAATGAATATTGAGTAAGAACCCAATCAAGACTACAGTTCATTCCAGAGCTATTCGATTGATGCCTGAACGAGAATCAGAACTATGATACGGAGCACGACCCATTCGCCTCGACTAGCATGGAAGTTGACGAAGAAGCAGTTGTGTCCTCATGAGCATTGGGGACTTGTATAAGTGTCCACGCACACGGTACTTCAATGTTCATTAGTTCCTCCGCAGATTCATTCACATCTACATTGAACACTCACTAAAGAACAGCAGGCGTCATAGATCGATTAACAGACCAGCCTTGACCTTGAGGGAATTGGAACCAGATAAAGAATTCGGCGGAAACGGGCTGAGTCCTGCATTATAATAGGCCTATTCGCGTCGTAACAGAGGATATCCATCGAACTCACGATATTCGTATACTTTAAATCATGATAGTTGATCACCACTGTAGAGGAGAAAATCTCAAGCAAAGCTTTCAAAATGAGAGATAGAAGCGGATGCCTTCCAACGTCCTTAAACTGTTGAGTGATACAGACCTACCTCGTCAAAGGATCTACGACAGAGCCACGTTCATCGGGATGATCGAACATCAAAGCACTCGGAGGATATTTCATAATGACGGAACAGCGCCGCAGGGCGTAGATGCAGCGAAGTGAAATGGGGACAGGTACACCGTAATACGTTGTACACGGGGCTTTGATTTCCAGTTGGCATGCTCCTGAAGAAGGCCACCCGTGCAGGAAAAGTTCTTCAAGCTGGCGCGTCTTTCAGGCTATACTCAAAACGACGTCATGAGCGTTCCAGGTATTCATCGTCTCTACTTGTCTCAACGTTGACAACACGATATTATGAATCCGTCTGCATGTGCAAAAGTCCAGATCGTCGCTGTACTAGAATGGCACGAATAGCAGAATAATGCTAATATTGAAGCAGTAATGCGCCGTATCTCCTCGAGCGCTCGAAAAAAGGGTCTAGCGATAAGCATGGTCAAGAGTTTGAGTGACGCGAAAGCTATAGATCTTCAGTGCAAGCAGATTTGAGAAGAATGAGTAATTCCCCAAAGATTCATGGGCGTGTCCAACTGACCTTGGCATGTCGTTCAGTAGGCGTTTGAAGGAGCGCTTGTGTCGAAACACAGTGATACGACTGCGAAAATGTTTCCCGTATCCTACTAGAATTTACCGTAGACAATATAACGTGGTCAGGGCACTACAGTTTGCTCTTCACACCGTGTCCCCTTTTCCTCTTTTGTCTTTGCGAGTTCTGCTCATATCTATCCACCAATATCCGACGTAAAACCTTCCCGGTAGGTGATTTGGGTATCTGAAAAATCGCACAGACAAACGTCAGCGCATCCATTGGGAACGTGCAAAGCGAAACACGAGGTTATTCCGAAAACAGACTAGAATGAGAAAACGAAGAACACTCACTTCCTTCACAATCTCAATTCCTCCTCTCGTCCACTTATACTTACTCAGATTCTCTTTCTGCCACTCGTCCAAGGCCTCGACGACACCTGGCTCTCCCTTCGCCTTTGATTCTCGATCCTTCTTCCTCCCAGCCGCGCTCAGCACTACCCACGCCCTCGGAACTTTCTCATCATCTGTCCGTCCATGACCGGATACACCCGCGACAGTCACATCGATGATGAATTTTTCCGGGTGAGCAAGTAGGACGTTCTCAATTTCGACGGGGGAGACTTGGATTCCCGAGACTTTGAGAGTGTCCTAGAACGAGATGGAAACCAAACATTAGCAAGGAGAAACAAGAGCAGCAAGACTTGTGCTTTGAATCTCGACACGAACCTTTGCTCGATCGGCAAAGCTACGTGAGGACCGTCAGACTCCGAATGTCTCAAGAAATGATAACACGTACAAAAAGCATCCGTCATTGTTAACACTGAATCTATCCCCAGTCCTCAACCACTTCCCTTTGCCCACCCCGTCTTCATCATCATCCACCCCATCAACGAATGTCTCTCTGGTCGCCTGTTCATTCCCCCAATACCCGGGCGATACATTGGCTCCCTTCAACCACAGCTCCCCAACTTCATTATACTCCGCT
This sequence comes from Lentinula aff. lateritia, assembly GCA_027886305.1. Lineage (NCBI taxonomy): Eukaryota > Fungi > Basidiomycota > Agaricomycetes > Agaricales > Omphalotaceae > Lentinula > Lentinula aff. lateritia. Next base: position 10,356 of record MU795384.1, on the reverse strand, counting down.
TCTGAGCCGTCTTCTCGTACCAGTCGGGCCTGCATACCAGGAATTAAGATCCCGGTACTCCCGGAAGGTGCGAGTCTTGGTTTCCCTTCAGGGGAGGAGAGGGGTGTTCCAACGATGATTTGGGTCAAAGCGGAGATCGTCTGGAAGGTTTGGCAAATTAGAAAGAAAGGAACCTGCATCTGATACCACTCACGCATTCAGACATTCCATAACCTGTAATTGACGTATCCGTTTTGGTTCACGATCAGTGACAGGAAGAAACGTGAATGTTACAACGAAATAGCGTACCCTCAGCAACCAATGATTCCTTGGGTGTCAACCCTTTCAACTTGGCCGCGAATGGTGGTGGAAGATACGCCGCGCCACTGCTCACACTCACTATGGAACTCAAGTCCACCAAGGATATTCGCGGGTGATTGAGTAGCTGGTGGACAAGGGACGGGATGAGGGGAAGATTGGTGACACGGTATCTGAAATGAGGGAGTGAGAGAAAAAGATGACGATGTAAGTCAAAGGTGCGAATAGAGGTCAAAGAATATACTTGGGAATGGCTTTCAATGCAACATTGATATTCCATTTGGGCATAATGGTAATCGTAGATGGAGCCAGGAGCGATTGGAAACAATACACATGGAGGCCATAGGTGTGGTGCATGGGTAGAAACGCGAGGCAGACAGGGATGTTTATCGGAGGCTGTGATTACGAATAAGATTTGAAGCATGTAATGTGGAAGTCAAGATACACTTACCGGTAAGATAAGCGCACTGATTTGAGTTCGGGTGATCATTTGAAATAATGAGTATAAGATATTTCCATGAGTGATCATTACAGCTTTGAGGATTTTGACTTTGAATCAAAAAGCAGGATATTGACGTCTATTAATTATTCACCTTTCGGCAATCCACTAGTACCACTTGAGAACACCAGATAAGCCAGTGTGTTCTTCGTAGCAGGTCTAGCAGGAAATCTAGCGATGTTGGATTTTCGCGCGCGTTCTATCATCCCGGAAAGGCTTTTATAGCCTTGAACACGACCACCGATAACGTAGATATTGTCCGAAGGTAATCCGATTTCCTTGGCTACAGAGAGCGCATGGTGGAGGTGCTTCGGCTGAACGAAAAGTCTGGTGAGTTTTGACAGCTTGAAGGCGTGTAAAAGCTCAAAACGAGTAAAGTATGCGGAAATCAGTGCAAATGGCGTTGTATTTGCGATTAACGCGTGGACTAGAACCATGTAATCCTGTTCAAATTATACTGATAAATGTGAACTTTCGAATCAGCAACCTAACCGAGGACATACTGAAGAGTTCTCGCTCATGATACCGACCACTTCACCGCTTTCTTGCCCTCCAGAACCGAACTCCATTCCACCGTCCTTCAGTGAAGATCCAAACGCCATGTATGCATTCTTTATCCGTTCTTCCACTTCTTTAAAAGTTCGTTTCCGGTCCGTTTCGATGTCGATATGTATGTTGTATTCTGGCCATTGTGATTGTTCTGGGCGGCCAAAGAAGAATTCGTGGGCGTTTATATCCTGTACAGGCTGAGGATCGGGGAAGAAAGATTTCAGATACATGTGTAAAACGAAGTCGGTGAAGGGAGAAGAAAAGTTGCGAGAAATTCAAGAAGTTCTTGTGTCCGTTTTATGTGCATTAGGCTATCAGTGTCATGAGGACATGTATCGGCCCCTGATCATTGCCGTAGAAGTGTTGATTGTTGACGGGGAAGGGACTTCAACTTTTTCAAGTGAAAGCGCTCGTCGGGTCATCCGGTAACTTGACCCGGTGATGCGTCCCACGTACGCCGTGTACACAAGTACAAAGTATTATTAGTAAAACTTCTCAATCTCCGTTCAATTCCAGTGTTGCAAACTTCTATATGCTGTTCAACCAAACTCAGATATGATTACTGCCAGGTCAGTCCAATGCTCCTGAATCTGAACATGCACCCTTTTCCTTACATCTGCCAGTGCATTGCATGCATTCCCATCCGAGCTACTTGTTCAAATATTTGCTGTTCGTCCTCCACAATCGATTAAGTCTTTGCCTAACTACACTCGAGTCTGTGCACGCTGGAGATCTATTGTGTATGCCTCCCCTGAACTTTGGACTACGTTAATTATCGAGCTTTCTCCTGCCCTCAAAACCCAGACGGAGGCGGCTTATTTCGAGGCAGTACTGACAAGCTGGGTGCAGCGTTGCTCCCATAGGAAGATTGATCTCACAGTCTATGGACCATCTTTCCAGGACAACTTGGATCGGCCTACAGTATGGCAGAGAATGATGTACAGAAAAATCTGTCGCCAAATCATAACTAGATTTTCAAATAGATGGAGACGGTTGGTGATTCCATACCCCGGGAATGCTCACAACTTTCTCCTTCGTTTCGAGCATTTTGCAGCTCTTGAAGAGTTGAAAGTTCCCGTAGGAACCTGTTTACTCTCTACGGACAATCATGCACCTTTCCCTAAAGCTCCTTGTTTGTTCAAACTGAACTTGAATCTCCCCATGTCACCATGTTTTGCCTGCTTAGAAAGCCTCATCCCTGAGACAATCAGTAACCTAACCCTGTCTTCGTGTCCTGGTGTAATCGGTGTCAGTGAAGGTTTTATGCGAGGCGTTTTACAGTTCGAACAGTTGCAGCACCTTACGCATATGGATTTTTCCCAGGTTGGCTGGACCACCACCCATGTTTTACCTTCTACAACCTTACCGCGTTTACAAGAGCTTGCGCTCTCCGGGACCATCACAGCCTTGGGGGACACTCTCGGAGTGTTAACTCTTCCTTCACTAAAGAAACTGTCCTTATCAACATCGAGGTTTGATGACAATGGCAAGCATGGATCTGTTGTGGGTCCTGCACTCCTCGCTTTACTGAAGAGGTCTTACCACGGCAAGTGTGGTCTTCTTACTCTCAGTTTAACATGGATGCTGGATAGGAACGATAGTTCAAACCAAGCAATTAGCTCAGAAGCTTTGTACCATATTCTATCCGCTGCCAGTATGATTACCGAGTTGCATATCGGTTCGAGACATACCGATACTGCTCGCGTCATGGAAATCCTTCGCTACGACAGAGTCAACCCTGAAAAGCAGATTCTTCCACACTTGGAGATATTCTCTGGTGAATCTCTATTTGATCTTAACCAGTGCTTTCTCGACTTCGTCCATTCGCGATGGTGGCCAAATAACTCCTCGCCGAAGATAGTTGGAGTGTCTAAATTGCAAAAATTGATACTTTCTTTTTGCAATCTCACGGAGGAGACTGAAGATCAGTTGTATATGTGTTATAATGAAGCCTGGAAGGATATAGAGAACAGGAGCCACATTTGGATAGCCCGGGGGTACGATGATACAAAGATAACAACTTTTCTATGAAGAAAGTAATGATTGGATAAACCATTGTGAATTGTAACATCCCAATTCCAGTGCGAGCGGCAGATTTGACTGTAATCCGCGGGGTGTTAATTTTATTGAGAAAGGTGAAATGCAGATATTCGAGCTGGAAAAGCACTCAAGCTCTCGTTGCTGGTACTGGGATATAGAGAAGGGTATCGTGGCCTAAATGTAGCAAGAACGGGATCTGAGCGTCGAGCATTGAAATGTGAAACGTAATGCCCGAGAGAAACCTAATTAGCTATGTGCTCGGGTCAAGTTATATCGCCCCAACACACCCAATTTTCGAACACTGTTTCCGCCGATGGACAGGACCAGAGTTCGGCGTATGGATGTGTCGACCTTTGTGTTGGTCGGGCCACATGGAGGGGAAGGGTTCACAGACTCAGTCACCCACGGCTGGACTTTCTCGGTTTCTATCACGCTGCACCCTTAGCATTGAAGATGACCATATGCATGGGGTAGTCGGGATCGACAAATACTATTAATGATCATTATGTCTCGCTGGATATAAACTATCACTTAATCTGTGAGAGTTAGTTTGATATGAATCATGGACTGAGCCTAGCTCGATATCGCTCTCTGGCAAAATTGAATCAGAGACATCCACGTCCTCCACCGTTCGTCGACCACTGGACCAACTGATGTCTATTTTTTCCTCGGAGGCCTTCTGCAGGTTCATTGTAATTCGGTTGACCATAATACTTGAAATACTATAATAAGCCGAGGTTAGCAATCGCGACTCAAACTAAGCAAGTTCAAAAAATTCACATCATGGCAGGCCTAAGGTTAAACATCAGACGATGAGGTCAAGAACGGCTACAAATGTAGGCTTGAGAAACACTCACTGATTCTGAATGAATCCTAATGATGGCTAAGTCATAGAACACTTCATTATTTCTATCACAGGAACCAAACGGAATCGCACTCACCCTTGCATGTAACGCCATCATCAGCCACACAAAATTACTCGAAAACATAACTGCAAAATATAACAGCCCATCGCGTTGCATAAGTTCCAGGATAGGCATCAAATGAAAACCCTTGGCCTGTTGAGAAACAAAGTAGATGATTGACGATACCGCCAAACCGTCGTATACAATGAAAAGAGAAAGGAAAGTTTCTCCGGCTTTGACACTGTGAGAACAGATGGATAAGCGTTGAGTCAGGAGATACGAGAGATAACTTACATCTGTGTACTGGGTATAGCAATACAGACTGAAATAATGAGACGGTAGGCCTAGTAGAAAAAGGTCCAACAGACATACGATGATAAGCATCAATATCAGGGAGCGGCGGAACCGCAGACGTGTCCAGTTCACGAGCAAAAAGCAGGACGCCAAGGTTACTGGTACCATTTTTGTACAGGACGTCTTGGTAAATGAGGAGAGCCCATTGCACGATGATCAGCGGTATAGCAATAAACAGGACATATTGTTTACGCCCACTCAGAGCGTAGACCCTGAATATATAGATAAGGAGTGCGTTGTGATAGATATGATATGGGTGAAGGGATTACATACCGGAGCAGCACCAGTGTTTCAGCTATAGTAGCCATGAACAGAGTCTCCAGCTGTTCCACAAATCCATATCGGTAACATCTGAATGCCAACACCAATCATTATCTGAGCAAGAGATTTCGTTCTAGCTGCACCTACATCTGATGTCATGAGATCAGTTTGAGATTTCAATCGAGACTTGAAAACCCTGGAATCGTAAATAGTAGAGCTCACCTCTTGCGTGAACAATGGGGTAAAATACGCTGGTGATTTATTCATGAGTCGATTCGTCTTCACATGATATAGGTTCACGTACCGACATTAGTTATGATAATAATGATAAGACATAAATATCGGTTCTGTATCACACTATGAGCTTGAAGCCTTCTTTTTGTCCGGATGCACCGACCAATAAGAACAGCCAAAATAGAAGCTTCTTGTTCCCTTTCCAAGCATATCGTATCTACTTATGCAAAGCTACTGATGAGTACTGTTCCAGAATATTCTCGGCCCACAGTTGCGTACCTCATCTCCTAAAGTCAGAATGTATTCATATGACCATAGGGCTGTTATTGCAACCCAATATCGCTGAACGGTACCTGTATGAGGCTATATTTTATAGAAGAATTTCAGTCTTACTTTCGTAGATAGGCTATTGTGAAGTGAGATGTAGGTTAGTCTAACTTGATAACTGCAGAATATGCGACTCCCTACAGATCATAACCAATCGTAATGAGAGTTGGTTCCAATGCCGCTATCTCTGCTGCTGCTGCTGCTGCTGCTGAAGACATCCTTTTTCTAGAATAGGATTGGAGAGGTCCAAAAGCACTTGAAGGTAGCGGTGCTGATCAGAACGAGGAGCAAATGAGAAAAACGGGACACCAGGGACGACGCAATGCGACGAGCGTACTTTATGTATCAACAACCCTTACTTAGCATTCCTGATTCCCCGCGAAATTCAATTCAGTAGCTCGGGTGTCTCAGGCTAATTTGTGTTTGAGCTTTGAGCGATGCGGCGGTGCCGGACATTGTGGAACGTTCTACCCCTCCAGGCCCCTCCTACAACATCGGATAATATGCATCCAGTTGTGGGTTGTGCAAGAGAAGTTAAACTCCTTTCATCCTCCCTTGAAACTCTCAGAAAGTCAGAAGATTAAAAGTACTAAAAGGAGCTTGATCCGGTCTCCCTGGGGAAGTGAAATCAGGAAGGCAGCAGGGGAGGTACCGACAAGGAACGATACCTGAACCAGTTACACAGGGGACTTGAGGGTTGGAAATCTCCCGGATTTACCCAATGGAAGTAGATGTCCTGTTAACGGAAATCGGGGTCCAGAAATTCCCTCTTATCCTTGGGCAATCGAATATAGCATGGGAGTCTTGGGCTGTCCTCCGTTAGCCTAACTCTGCCAGAGCATTAGTCTCAAGACTTTGGGGCAAGACTTGAAATCCGAGTATTGGTGAGGGTGAATGAGGAACTTGTGCGGACGAGATTTATGTTAATCTCTATGTCGTCAGTCAAGTAAGCGGACATCATATCAAACATTTGATTTTGTTTTCGGTGTCAACGGTTACATAGGGTTACATTGAACAGGATTGAACATTAAATCTTTGATGACATCCACTCCTTCGAATTGCAGAAGTACGGCTCCTAACACGTGGATCAAAGCCGGCTTCCAGCGAAGGAAAGATGCAAACTGAAAACATGCTGTTTCCTCGTGTTGCTTGACGAAAACCACGTAGCATCTATCCATCTGGTGGCGCAGTAAGAACGACATTTTCCTCTTACCCTTCATCTCCCTCCTTATTAACTCACTGCTCTGAATACTTCTATTCTAAACCATCCACCATCAATTGAAAGAATAGTTCTACTCGTACATAATACGGAGGGTTGCGAACCCTAATGCAATATGGAGAACGCTACTGGTAAGCCTCAGACATAATGCCGATATCTGCTGGTCTTCACTGTAACGGAAGAATCCGGTGTCCTCTATCTAGTGCCATCCGAGAACGGGCAAGGAAAACGAGTAGTCAGAAGGCAGCATGCACCTCCGACGTCGTTTCCCATGGATGAGAATTTTGACGCGTACACCTTCGAAACCCGGGTACCACTGACGGAAACAGCGGGAGCCATCAACCAAATAACTAGAACGACATCGTGGGCACCAACATCGCCTCCTCTCGATGAGGATTTTGATGCATGGACGTACACCAACACTGCAGGACCAGTTACTGGTACAGGGACGATATATGAAGAAGATCTGGATCAGCCAGATTCAGAGGAAGGAGAGCAGGATGAGCGGAGGAGCGGTGAGAGAGGATATGATGGTTCTGAGTCTCAAGGAGGGAACAAGAATCGGTTGAGGAGGCGGAGTGTTAGGAAATTAGGAAGGAAATATTCGCTGACTCTTTCCCCGTCAAGAGCTAGCAGAAGTGAGGGGTTCTGGATCAAGAATGGATATCACAGTGCACAGCAAAATGGGCGTGGAACACGGCCGCATTACGATCCTGAGCGCAGAATTGAAAATCATTACGAAGTGAACGAAATGCCTTCTCTGATAGGAAATAATGACTGGAATCTGGATCTAAATCGAAAGGAAGTTGATGAACAAAATTTGAGCTGGATCCCGGAGCGCGATGGGCCAGGGCCAAATCATCGGAAGGTAACGAGATCGCACACAGGTGCCTCCAGAACGCGGAATGAGAACGGACAATTCCAAGGAGAGAGTGTTAAGAAGAAGGACAGCACTAGGTCTGGTTGGCAAAAAGACCATATACATCAAACTATCAGCCGAAAGGGTCCTGTAGCCAACGACTACGAAGTTGTTGAAAATCGAGTCCTCGAAGACGGTCCGGAGCGTACGGTTACCATTTCCACTTGGAGGGAAAAGGTGGCGAACGAGTCCAAAAGGAGCGAAGTCGAGATGAGCGTATATTACTTGAACGCAGATGACTACATTATGGATCCTGGGATTGAGAAGACTCGGAGGAGGGAGGATTTTAGAGATTCTCTGAATGGCCAAGGCGGGACATCGAGATCTGGCAGGAAAAGGAAAGGGAAGCAGCGAGATTTGCTGGATGACGGATGGACTAGAAGCGATGTAAGTGATTACAACACAATGAATTTTAGCAGTAGCATAGTGGCTTACCAGTAGCGCCGTTATCTCAGCCTGTATACTACAGAAGTGCGTCGCCTGTTCGACCTCAAACGCCATGGCCATCGAACACCAACCTTGCTGACGTCGACGGAGAGGCGTCCAGACAGTCCATATTGGGTACCACAGACCGAAGTGTCCATGGCGGTTTGAGGCGAAGATCCTCGTACACTGAGTGGATGGATCGTGAATACCTCAAACCACGAACTTCTACACCCGTTCGACATCGGACTCTGGAGCCAAATGAAATTCGGGGTTCGGAGGCATCACTGCGCACGAGTACCACAGCTCGCGAGGCATTATCATACAAACCAAAAGCGACCACCAACGGTGCAGGACACCCAAGTGGGTCCAGCTCTACCATCAGCAGTATGCAAGTAGCATCCACCCCGGCATTAGAAGCATTGCTCTCTTCATGTGAGCCATCATTGCTGTATCTTGCACCGGTTCTTGTAGGATTAGGCATCAAGACAAAGGAACATATGAAAGCTGTTGGAAAGTTGAGGGAGGAAACGAGAAACAGGGAAGTGAGAGAGGAAGCTCTGAAAAGAGGAATGACTATTATGGAATGGGCGATTTTGCTTGATAAATTGCAGCAGAACGGTTGACGATCTTGCTGGACATTGTAAAGGATCTAGTATGAGTTCGATTTTTTGACTCGCACGAATGCTGTGAGCCCAGCTTGACAGCAAATCGCCACACCAGGCCGTAAAAGGCAATTGCAGTTATCAGTGAAATCTGAGCAAGTCACGACACGAATGAACAATTTCAATTTGACATGGCTTTGGACGGCATTCAAACATAAGATACGTTATAGCCTTGGTGGAGACCACTGGAACAGGTTGTTATCATCGAGAAACATATTCAAGAAACTGCCACCGGCGGTTCCTCTTCGAGGCCATACCTTTACTTCAACATTCCTACCCCGAATAATCCCTTCTATAAGTTCTTCCAGGCGCATGGTGAATGACACGGTATCGGGGAGAGACCTGCAGAATCGCATAGGCGATTTCCTCTTGCCGAACTTCAGGGTATAGGTATAGGTACAAAAACGCCTCCGCGTAGAAGACGGAGGCGTACAGCACGAATAATGGGTCCGATACGAGTTTGACGGCATTCAAACAAACAGCTTTGTTACAGACCATACCTGGCATACCACAACATAGAACGGAGCTTCGTCCTCGAGCTACATATCGAGGGAACTGCCATCGCCCATATCTCTTCGAAGCCGTGCCATTCCATTACCTCCACATGCCCCTTCCCAGATATATTTATACTCCCTTGGTCGACTAACCACCTTGAACGTCCGTATTTGGCGCTTGCCGCGCATCGAAGAAAACCTATGTAGAGCTAGAAACCACAGAGGGAATGAACAATAGTGAACAAGAGTAGCAGTTGATCTCTTACCTCTATGAAGCTCCGTAGAAAAAGTGCGATAGGATAACCATCAAAAACGGTCTTTCGAGCGTCGTTTCCGGATATGAATCAACATAGGAATGTTGGAAACATGTCGCACAGCAACACCCGGATGTCGATGTTCTTTCCTTTCCTGAGTTTGAGCATTTGAATATGCATAAATTGTCTTCACTTCATTTTGAATGAAAATAGCTGGGAGCATGAACTCCAAGACGAAAGCAAGTATGGGAATAGCTAGGTATTGAAGACGAAAAATCAGATGAGGGAAAATACAAGTGATAGAAAGGGGACGAACCGGAGGCATTTGATATGAGTCTTTTTCAGCTCCTCGTCGTCCTGCTATCTTTGACTGCTTCTACATCGGATAAGCACAGAGCCAATGTCGAAGGTCGTAGCAAGCAGAAGCGGAATCAGGAGCAGATCATTTGTATTTGCGCGAAAGGAAGATTTACGGACGCCGAATTACTGGTCAATTTGCAGTGGAGTCTCGGAGATAGGAATCTTGTATGCGAGGATTGCCATAGACCGGTCTAGTGAAAACGGAGTTCAGTCAAAATTCATCTTCCACGGGAAAAAAGCACCATGATGTACGTCTTTCGTGAACAACGACTTCGTATTCCTCATGTTCCTTTCCGCGGAAGTCCTTTGAGCTCTCGAATAATGTCTGGTCCTTTCTGATGTTTTCGAGGGACTTTGCGTCGATGGTTACGAAGGAGGCTATTTCGAGGCTTCGTCTGCAAAGTTCAGTTCGAGGCTCTTTTCTCGGCGCTTCTTTGTCGATCTTAAAGTTCAATTTTAGCTTATTGCCGTTTGCGAAATAGTTTGGACTCGTGCGAATTCAAACACAAAACACTTTTTCGGTGCTGGATTCATAAGAGCTCTAGCGTGCTCAGTT